>CM061223.1:54913593-55127370 GCA_030844895.1 Ambrosia x helenae
GAAAACACACAAACACATTGATGATTGAATTGCAATGAAAAGTGTTTATAACATGTTTCACCCCAAAAGTGGTGATAAAAGGGGCTATGTAAACTCACCTTAGCAAATGTTAACTTGTTGGAAAAGATATGATAATCGTGTTGCCAAAGTGATTCCAAATATTACCCTATAATGAGGTAATATATCTAATAAGTCTAAGTCTATATAAACTAATATGTGCATTCTAGGGTTTCGATTTGGGGATAATCAATTGTTAAATTTAATTTAAAAATGTTAATTAAATAAAGAAAATTGGATAATTAATGAAAAATAGTCTCTTTTTATAAAGTTTGAATTTTTGAATGAGTACAATAAAGTGTTTGAAAGCAATAAAATAATTTTTATAAAATTATTTCATTTAAAAATAGATTTTAAATCTATTTATTCATAATAGCCAATTATTAACTTTAATATTCAAAAATACTAAAATTAAAGAAATTTTATTTTAAAAATCATAATTCTGTTCTAAATGATTATAAAAATTTGTGTAAAATTTTTGGTGTAAAAATGATGAAATTGGATTTATTATGAAATAAATATGATTAAATCTTGCAAAAATTGATTAAAAAATACTAAATAAATGATTTTACTGAATTAAAAATTATTTCAGTAAAGTTTTTACTTTATAAAAGTTAGGATAATTTTTGTGGAATTTAATAAAACTGTTTTGATATAAAAATGGATTTTTATAAATATAATAGTATAAAAATGATTTAAATTATTATAATTATAAAAAAAAGAATTTCTGAAAAATAAAAGTTGTAAATAAATCTTTTATATCAGATTAACTAATAGTAATTTTTTTAGAATTTATAAAAGAGTTTAGGTATTTAAAAAGAATTTAAAAGATTTAAAAGGAATTAATATATATAATAATTAATTAATGTTTTGTTCAAAAAGAAAAGAAAAGGAAACATAAAAACCGGTCAGCAGCCGGACTCGAACCCGGATGACCTTGATACAAGGCCAGAGTCTCCAACCACCTGGCCTAGGCCGTGGTTGTGATGACTTCAGGTTTTAATTAATTAAATACGATATGCAGAATCAATATTATCCCCAATTTGAATACGCGATGAACCCTAGATTATCAATTGATTGATTCAGGCAACAATAGCCCGATTAATGTTAGGGCTAATTGTTGCTTGAATGCCGATGAACTAAACCCACTAAAACAATTGAACTCACAGTGTGATAATGATGATGATGATCGGGTCAACTGGAAAAGTCAAACCACGAACATATAGATCAAATCAGAGAGATTCAGAGAGAAATAGGAATTGAGAGAGAGATATGAGCGAGTTTTCAAGGTCCAGAAGCCTCTATTTATACTAATTGATTAGGGTTTGGGTTAATTGGTTCGTTGACTTTCCATAAGATAATACGCGGCCAATTAAGAGATTAGGGCAACAATGCCGTGTAATTGTTGTGCTTATGTGTTGGATTGGGCCGGTTATGCACGACTTTACCAAAAATATATCAATCATGTGTTAATGCTTGGATTGATAAACAAGAAATTCCCACAGTTGACTTTTCTAGTCAACTGAGGGGATTTGAACACACGTATATAATTATAACGGGTCTGGGTTTATCACAACAGAAAGCCAGCCCAGCTGGTTTGTGCGATGTGTGTTGGTTGAGCCGGCCTTGGCGCGGGTTCGAATCCCGGCCAAGGCTATTCATTTTTTTTGATTATTTACACTCACACATATATATATATAATAAATACATTAGGGTTCCATATAAGCGATAAAAATAATAAATGCGAGGATAATTATGAAACTTGACGTTTTTTTATTAATTGTCATGCGCGTAACGTACAAATATTAAATGCGTGATGTTACATCCTCGTGGTCAATGCTACGAGTGTGGTAACCCTAAATCACTACATCAACAACTGCCCTAACCGTAACCGTAACCAAAAACCAAAATCAGAACCAAAACCAAAACCAGAACCGCAACCAGAACCAAGGTGCTCGAGGTCGCGCCTACAATCTTCAACGCTAACCAGGCTCGTGACAACAACGAAGTGGTGAATGGTACGTTTCTCATTAATAACCACTATGCATCCATATTATTTGATTCAGGAGCTGATAAGTCATTCGTGTCACTAAAGTTTGAACCATTTACTTAACTTACCCCACACTAATCTAGAAGACCCTTTTGTGGTAAGAGGTAGCTAACGGGAAGTCTATTTCGATCGGTTCTATTATTCGTAACTGCTTGTTGAATCTCGATGATCATACCTTCCCTATCGATCTTATTCCCATGCATCTTGGTAGTTTTGATGTTATAGTAGGCATGGACTGGTTGTCAACTCATCGTGCCGAAATTCTGTGCTTCGAGAAAGTCATACGCATTCCTCTCGAATCTGGTGAGATTTTGAAGATCTAGGTGAGAAACCCTGTGGTGAGCTTAAGCTTATGTCTTGTACTACTGCCCAAAAGTACTTACGAAAGGGGTATACAGCCTTCTTAGCTAACGTGATAGAGAAGAAGGACAAAGGCAAAAGTATCCAAGACATTCCTATTATCGAGACTATCCTGAAGTCTTTCCAGAGGATTTACCTGGTTTGCCTCCTGCTCGACAAGTGGAGTTTCGTATTGATCTTGTTCCTGGTGCTAATCCTATTGCTAAAGCTCCTTATCGTCTTGCACCCTCTGAGATGCAAGAACTTGCTAGTCAATTACAGGAACTTTCTGATAAAGGGTTCATTCGCCCTAGTTCTTCTCCATGGGGAGCCCCTGTCTTGTTCGTTAAAAAGAAGGATGGTTCTCTTCGGATGTGCATTGACTACCGGAACTCAACAAACTCACCATCAAGAATCGTTATCCACTTCCTAGGATTGACGATCTCTTCGATCAACTTCAAGGAGCAACCCACTTCTCGAAGATTGATCTCCGTTCTGGTTATCATCAGCTTAGAGTCCACGATGAAGATATTCCCAAGACAGCTTTTCGCACTCGCTACGGTCACTATGAATTCATGGTTATGCCTTTCGGTTGGACCAATGCTCCCGCGGTATTTATGGATCTGATGAATCGGGTTTGTAGACCCTATCTCGACAAATTCGTGATCGTTTTCATCGATGATATTTTGATTTACTCTAAATCAAAATCCGATCACGAGCAACATTCTTCACTCTATCTTGAGTCTCCTAAGAAAGAACAACTGTACGCCAAGTTCTCCAAATGTGAATTTTGGCTTAAGGAAGTTCAATTTTTGGGACATGTCATTGATATGAACGGAATTCATGTTGATCCTGCCGCAAAATCGAAGCTGTGAAGAATTGGAGTGTTCCTACCACTCCCACAGAAGTCCGTTCTTTTCTTGGGTTGGCTGGTTATTATCGTCGATTCATCGCCAATTTCTCCAAGATCGCTGTTCCACTCACTACCTTGACTCACAAGGGTAAACCCTATGAGTGGGGACCTAAGCAAGAGGAAGCGTTGAAACTCTTAAGCTGAAACTTTGTGAAGCTCCTGTCTTATCTCTACCTGATGGTAATGATGATTTCGTGGTCTACTGTGATGCATCGAACCAAGGTCTGGTTGTGGTTCTCATGCAACGAGGAAAGGTTATTGCTTATGCGTCTCGACAACTCAAGATTCACGAGAAAAATTATACCACCCATGATCTGGAATTTGGGGCGCTGTTGTCTTTGCACTCAAGATTTGGAGACATTATCTGTATGGGACCAAATGTGTGGTGTTCACGGACCACAAAAGTCTCCAACATGTCTTCGATCAAAAGAATCTTAACATGAGCGAAACGACGTTGGGTTGAATTACTTAACGACTACGATTGCGAAATTCGCTACCATCCTGGCAAAGCGAATGTTGTGGCTGACGCACTTAGTCGTAAAGAGCGTGTCAAACTCCAATGTGCTAGAGTTCGTACCGATCTCCAAGATCGCATTCTCCAGGCTCAACACACCTCAGTCACCCAAGGTAACATGTACGATGAAATGTCTTGTGGTGCTGAGACTCAACTTGAACAAAACCCAATGGTCTCCTTTATTTCCTTAACCGACTGTGGATTCCCGACCGTGATGATCTTCGTACTTTCTCCCATGAACGAGGCTCATAAGTCTCGTTATTCTATTCATCCTGGAGCTGACAAGATGTACCAAGATCTTCGTTATTCTTATTGGTGGCCTGGTATGAAGAAAGACATTGCTCTTTTCGTTGCAAAATGCCTCACTTGCTCCAAGGTTAAGGCTGAACATCAACGACCATCTGGTATGCTTGAACTACCAGAGATTCCTGTCTGGAAATGGGAGAGCATAGCTATGGATTTTCATCACCAAACTCCCTCGCACACCCAAAGGTTTTGACAGTATTTGGGTAATCGTCGATCGTTTGACCAAGTCCGCTCACTTTCTACCTATTCGTGAGAAGTATTCTGTGGAAAGGTTGGCAAAGATGTACGTAAGTGAAAATCGTATGTCGACACGGTATACCTTTGGATATTATTTCTGATCGCGATGGTCGTTTCACCTCTCACTTTTGGGATCTCTACAAGATGCTTTGGGTACCAAGTTGAACCTGAGCACTGCTTATCACCCTCAAACGGATGGTCAGACTGAACGAACCATCCAGACACTTGAGGACATGCTCAGGGCATGTGTCATCGATTTTGGTGGCGCATGGGATTCTCATCTTCCTTTGGTTGAGTTTTCATACAACAACAGTTATCACGCCAGCATTAACATGGCTCCTTTTGAGGCACTCTATGGTCGGAAATGTCGTTCTCCTGTCTGTTGGACCGAGGTTGGTGAAGCTCGTATTACTGGACCCGAACTAATCCAGGAAACCACAGACAAAATCCAGCTTATTCAGGATAATCTTCTCAAGGCTCGAAGTCGCCAAAAGAGTTATGCTGATAAACGTCGTAAACCCTTGGAATTTCAAGTTGGGGACCTTGTGCTGCTTAAGGTATCCCTTGGAAAGGAGTTATTCGTTTCGGTAGGAAGGGAAAACTAGCTCCTCGATACGTAGGCCCCTTCAAAATTCTTGACAGAGTTGGGAAAGTGGCTTACAGACTTGAGCTTCCACCCGAGCTAAGCAATGTTCATCCGACCTTCCATGTTTCGAATCTCAAGAAATGCTTAGCAGATGAGAACCTTCATGTTCCTCTTGAGGATGTGCAAATCGATGAAAGCATGCACATTATCGAGAAACCCGTCGAGATTGTTGACACTGGAGTCAAGAAACTCAAGCGCAGTCGTATTCCGATCGTTAAGGTTCGTTGGGAATCTAAACGAGGCCCAGAGTTCACTTGGGAACGTAAAGACCAGATGAAGTCGAAATATCCGCATCTTTTCCCACCAGACTCTCCAACTCCAACTTCGGGACGAAGTTCCTAAAAGTAGGGGAGACTGTAACATTACGCAATAACTACTTGTACGTTACGTTTTGACATTAATAAAACGTCAAGTTTTCATAATTATCTTCGCATTTATTATTTTTGTCGTTATTATGGAACCCTAATACTATATATAATATTATATATATGTGTGTGAGTGTTTAATTAAATCAAAAAAAAAAATTTGCCTTGGCCGGGGTTCGAACCCGCGCCAAAGGCCGGTTCAATCTAACACCAATGCACAAACCAACTGGGCTGGACTTCTGTTTTGTTATAACCCGGATCCCTTTTAATCTTATACACGCTTCAAATCCTCACAGTTGACAAGAAAAGTCAACTGTGGGATAGCTTAGTGTGCAATCCATCAATTGAACGCGTAATTGATATATTTTTGGCAAATTAGGGCAATAACCGGCCCAATACAACACAATTGCACAACAATAACACGGCAATCGTTGCCCTAATAATCAAATTTGACGCGTATTATTAAAAGGAAAGTCAACCATCTAATTAACCCTAACCCTAATCCTCTAGTATATATAGATGGTCTGCGAACCTTGTATAATCGCTCACAACTCTCTCTCAATCTCTATTTCACTCTTATTTCGCTCTGATTATTGCAATTTTGTTCGAAGTTTGACTTTCTCCTTGACCCGACTATTATCATTTATACCACACTGTGAGTCTCAATCTTTTGTTGGGTTTCATTCATCGGCATTCAAGCAACTATAGCCCTAACATTAATCGGGCTATAGTTGCCTGAATCGTTCAATTGAATAATCTAGGGTTCGTTGTTTATTAATTGGGGATAAACTTGGGTATGCATCGTGTATTTAATTAATTTGAAATCAGAACCATCACAACCACCGGCCTAGGCCAAGTGGTTGTGACGCTGGTCTTCCACACGGGTCACCCGGGTTCGAGTCCCGGCTCTGACCGGCTTCTGTGCTTTTCTTTCCTTTTCTTTTTAAACAAACAAATTACAATTATATATATATTAAATCCTTTAATCTTTTAAAAATTCTTTTTTAAAATACCTAAACTATTTTATAAATTCTAAAAAAATTATATTTGTTTAATCTGTAATAAAAGTTTTATTTGTAATTTTTATTTTTCAGAAATTCTTTTATTTAATATTTATAATAATTAAATCATTTTTATACTATTATATTTATAAAAATCCATATTATATCAAAACAGTTTTATTAAATTCCCCAAAAATTACCCTAACTTTTTATAAAGTTAAACTTTACTGAAATAATTTTTAATTCAGTAAAATCATTTATTTTATATTTTTAATCAATTTTTGTTAGATTTAATCATAATTAAATCATATTAAATCCAATTTTCATCATTTTTGCACCAAAATTTTATACAAATTATTTTTAATCATTTAGAACAGAATTATGATTTTTAAAATAAGATTTCTTTAATTTTAGTATTTTTGATTATTAAAGTTAATAATTGACTATTTACAAATAAATAGATTTAAAAATCTATTTTAAATGAAATAATTTTATAAAAATTATTTTATTGCTTCAAACACTTTAATGTGCTCACTCAAAATTCAAATTTTATAAAAAGACTATTTTTCATTAATTATCCAATTTTCTTTATTTAATTAACATTTTTAAATTAAATTTAACAATTGATTATCCCCAAATCGAAACCCTAGAATACACATATTAGTTATATAGACTTAGACTTATTATATATTACCTCATTATAGGGTAATATTTGGAATCACTTTGGGCAACACAATTATCATATCTTTTCAACAAGTTAACATTTGCTAAGGTGAGTTTACATAGCCCCTTTTATTTATCACCATTTTTGGGGTGAAACATGTTATAACACTTTTCATTGCAATTCAATCATCAATGTGTTTGTGTGTTTTCTATGTTGCATATTGTCTTGAGCATGATTAGAGTAAGCACCATTCTAGCATAATCATTAACATTGATCAGCCGACGGTATACATTGATAGATCTATTGGACTGACAATCCCACCGGATACGTGCCTCCTACAAAGGTTACGTGGGTGTTTGTTATCGCATAACATATTCATTGGGACCATAAGTGTATGGTATGTATCATTTTATAACAGTCAGCAGGGTTGATTATGCACTCGATTTATTTCTAATATGTTCTCACATATGGGCTAGATTAACATGACACATGAATTGCATAACATTTTTATTCATTTTATCATCAAAAACCTATGTAATTCTCACCAACTTATGTTGACCCAAAATACTTTCAAAATTAACATGTTTCAGGTAACAATGAAGCTGAGGCTTGAGTTAGCATGAGGATTTATCTTGAAGTTTATTTGAAGTTTTTGAAGTTATTATTTGATGTTATGTATTTGAATTCTTAGACATTATTTCACATTTTGAATATTTATGTTTGAATAAAATTATTTAAAATTTATGTTATACCTTGTGCTACTGAAAACAATCATCAATACGTGGCACCCCGATGTTTCCGCCATCGGTTGGGGTGTTACAGTTTAGACATCGGGACTATCCCGATCACGTGTGTCGTTTGACAAAATATCTTTATGGTCTCAAACAGGTACCTCGGGTGTAGTACCAACGCTTTACCGATTTTGTCACTTCTATCGGTTTCTTGCAAAGTAGATGTGATAACTCTCTTTTTACCTATCATCACGGGGGTGATATCACTTACTTGTTGATTTATGTTGATGATATCATACTCACCACTTCTACATATTCTCTTAGGAAGAAGCTCATGGGCAGCCTCGCGGCTGAATTTGCCATGAAAGATCTTGGACCTCTTAGTCATTTCTTGGGTATATCTGTCTCTCGGACAGGTAATCGGATGTTTCTGTCTCAGAAATCGTATGCTTTGGATATTGTTAGTCGTGCAGGTATGGACTCTTGTAACCCGGTTGCCACCCCAGTTGACACGAAACCCAAGCTCAGTGCTACGTCAGGCGCACAGTTTGAAAACCCATCTCTATATCGTAGCTTGGCTGGTGCTCTGCAATACCTGACTTTTACCAGACCTGACATCACTTATGCAGTTCAGCAAATCTGCATTCATATGCACAGTCCCACGCTTGATCATTGGAACGCTCTGAAACGCATCATCAGGTATATTCGTGGCACTTCAGAATATGGTCTTACATTATCAGCTTGCGCAGATTTATCTCTACGAGCCTACACTGATGCTGATTGGGCTGGATGCCCAGACACTCGTCGCTCTACTTCGGGATATTGTGTTTACATGGGTCCGAACATATTATCGTGGTCATCAAAACGGCAGACTACTATTTCACGTTCGAGTGCCGAGGCAGAATACAGAGCCGTTGCTAATGTTGTTGCTGAAGTTTGCTAGGTTCGTAATCTTCTTTTAGAATTGTGCCGCCCCCTGTCAAAGGCCACCCTCGTATATTGTGACAACATCAGTGCAGTTTATTTATCACAAAATCCAGTGCAACACCAGCGCACGAAACACATTGAACTGGATATTCATTTTGTTCGTGAGCATGTTCAACGTGGCACTATTCGGGTCCTTCATACGCCTACACGACTGCAGATTGCTGATATCTTCACCAAAGGTCTACCACGAGTTCTATTTGATGACTTCCGCTCCAGTCTCAACATTCGCCATCCTACTGCTTCGACTGCGGGGATGTAATGGAATATATCTCTAGAATGTTCCAATTGTAAATTAGGATAATTGTTATGTATTTAATGTTGTGATTATCTCTTCCCTAAAATAAGGGGAATGTATTATCTATATAATCTCATTCAATCAATGATAATAATCAAGCATTGAACCATAATATTCTTCAGTTCATGCCATAATATTGTTCAAATAGATCAATTATAAGGTTTATTGCAACATGGGATGGTTTAATTTAGGAATTATTACATATATCCCTTTATTTAAAATTTTAATTACATATTTACTCAAATCAAAAAATTAATTACATATTTCCCCTCTCTTTAACAAAAGGACAAATATACCCTTTTAAAGATAAAAAAACATACTATCTTATGAAAAGAAAATATATTCTCCTTCTCTACGGTTCATCCCCCCCCTGCCCATTGTCAAATCCTCCACCGCCGACCACAAACGGACTGCCAACGCAAACAGAATTGGCAACAATATAACACAAACGTTCACGAGGAACAGTAACGGCGACGAGGAACGAAACCACGCTCTAAAACCTAACGGGCTTCAAAAGCTCCGCCGAAACCAGCGGCAACCTCCGACTAACACTAACAGGAACAGAAGTGCCTCAAGGATCTTGTGGTTTGAGTACTATAAATTGTTATCGTTAGTGTTTGAATAACAATCTTTAAGTTGTCAACGTGTTTTAGTTCTTGATTCTTGTTTAAGTACTTGAAATACAGGGGAATAGATGGGGAAGAAGACAACTTTATACATGAGTTGACCATTTTGCCCCTGACTTAACAACATAGACTTAACTGGGTTAAGTCTTTGGACTGTTTTGGCCTATTTTTTCAAAAGTCGGGGACTGTTCAAACAATTTTTTAAAGTTTAGACTAGAGTGACATATTGATCCAAATCACATGGACGGTTTTAGTAATTAACTCTAAAATCAACTTTAGTAATGGTAATTTGAACGATTTTAGAATCATCATCCTTACTATAAATATAATAATAGTTTTAGTCAACTAGTTTTTTTTTTTTTTTTTGGAAAGCAAATTTCATTAACACCAAACAAGTGGCATTATCTTCAAGTTAGAGATAAGCCACCAAAATACAAATTACATCAAATTGAAACGAAAATTACACCATCCTTTCTAATCAATCGAACCCTTCTTACTTCTACACCTATGCCACAAGTATCCCAACGATTTTATGTCATAAACAATCTTAACCACATCTGTGTCAATATCAGAAAAAACTTTATCATTTCTTGCCTTCCAAACTCGCCAATATGTTAATATAAGAATGATATACACTACCTCTTTCTTTGGATCCGAGGCCGACATATAATCTATCACTTGAAGAATATCCTTAATAGAGAAAACGAAAAAAGGAGCTATATTACACCAAGAAGCGATAGAGCACCACGCTCCCGACATTAACCTGCACACTGTAAACAAATGGTCCGTTGTCTCTTTAACTTCACCACAGATAACACATAAAGCATCCCCAAAATTTATATTTCTTTTACGAAGAGCACACAAAGTCGGAATCCTATCCATAATAGCCCGCCACATAAACACGTTACACTTACCTGGAATCCAATTACTCCATTTATAAACTGTGTTGTCGGATCTGTTTTGGTCGCCTTTTAGCCATTTCCGAATCGCCTTCACATAAAATTCAGCCCCCGGATCACCATGGCAACTCCAAGTATCTTTCTTCTCAACAATGGCAATGTTCGAAACATTTCTGAGCTGGCAAATGAAAAAAACTTTGCAACTTCTTTAAATGCAATCTTTAGAATTCTCATTAAACACTCTATTAATATTTATATTTTGTCACGGTGAGTTTCTTTCATCTTTTTATAGAGATAAGTAGGTTACACTCGCTTCTTAGCAGGCCCGTCACCTTACATCCTGCTTGACTATGTTGTCTAAATCAGGTCAATGTTGGCTTCGGTGTGGGGCTTGGCATTCCACGAGAATCTTATCACGTCTGTTCTACCGTACTAGACGGGATGACAACCGTTGTGTTCCCACAAGTAAGTTCTTTGAGGTAACACTGTAGGATAAAACTCGTGTTGACTCGGACTCGAACTTACGACCACAAGGATCTAATTCTTATCTTCATTGTTCTGACAACTCCACCATGAAGAAGGGTCTTAATACACAATAATACTTACAAATGAATAGACTTAATAAAATACACAATAATTATTTTATTTACATAGTTCTGATTATCATATTATAAATAGTTCTTGTTTATATTTTCTAGTCTTAGAAAATATAATAAGTTAATAACGTTGTTTATTTAAATTCAAGTCGAGTTTTAAATAATTTAAAAGGTGCTTAAACATTAAATAAAATCCTTTCACCACAAGACATGAGTTGTGCCAACCATTCTTTGTAGAAACAAATGATGACAATCAAATTTAATAATATTAATATTAGTAGAACTTGTTAAATAATAACTTTACAAATAATCAACTTTATCAATGTTAACTTAAAACAATTTTAAAAACATCATTACTATTAATAATAAATCAACTAACTAATTAACTAGTAAATCACTAGAACTTTACAGCTTATTTGAAAGGCACGTCACTTTTTTCACTCTACACTTTTACATTTATGCCTATTAGAAAACCTAATAGTCTTCACATCCGTCACAGTGTCCACCACTTTCGATTTATTACTCGACAATACCCACTCATTCCGGGCTTTCCAAATCCTCCAGCAAGCAATGATAATAATCCCGTGTGCAATATCTTTTTTTCAGAACCCACAGCCCCGGTTGGGAATGTATCTCCAAGAGCTCTCTAAGTGCGAATGCGTATATCTAAGGAATCGAACACCAAACAGATTAAGGGGCCAAACTCCTGCAGCCGTTTTACAAACACATAAAATATGATCCGTTGTTTATTCCCTCTCTTCACAAAATACGCACTTTGTATCAGTAAAGTTATGTTTTATTAATATCGTGTTAGAGTTATTTCTTTAATTTTGTATGATGCAAAAAACCGTGCAAATCACCCTTGAGACAGATGTGGAAGAGAGAAAGGCCGAAAGAACTTGATAAGGAAAAAGTGTAAAATCCGTCTCACAACAATATTATAGAGTTATGGGTTGTTTGGTAGCTTTTTAATAATTTCATTAATATGTTGTTTTTGAATCAGTCAATATTTAGTGTATTTTAAGAGGTCTGAATGGTTAAGTGCTGAATCATTAAGTTGGACCTCTTAATGGTTAGTATTTTTGTCTCACATTGGTAGGAGAGTCTCATTAAGGTTCAGCCTAGTTCAGTGCTTAATGGTTACCAAACAGCCCCTAAGCTTCTTACTCATTAAGTTTCAAAATAATTTGAATAAAAAGTTTACAACCTTATCTATTCACCCGTGTTCATAGCCCTCAGTCGGCCACTTACGCACCACCTAATTGACTCACTACCACCTCTCCACAACCAACTATGAGTTAAGTTATACATCATACTAATTCAGAGTCTCTTATCTAATCAAACATTTTAATGGCTCAACATTTAATGACGCAAAGATCGCTAAAGAGCACTTAAACATTTTGAGGTTTCACTTTTTTTTAATTATTTTTTTGTATAGAATGTTTTATTTGGATTAAAAGCCTTCATTCAAAATTTCAAATTTCCAAATGTAGAAAACAAAAACAAGCCCATCCAAATCCAATCCATAATTTCATATTCCCTCCAAACATGCCATAACAATTCAAACTAAATTCATCAAACTTTTTCTTTCCAGAAAAAAAAACCAACATACATTCAGAAATTACCCAAAAAACATAAAAACAGGGACCAATAAACCATTGATCCCTCCAGTTCAATCCCTAATCTAAGTCAAACAAAATCCAAAATCTAACCACCTATATAGACGAAAGATCCTCGTAAACCGTCTTAATCCCAGGCCGCTCAGAAAGCGGCCTTATACACCTTAACGCGATCCCAAGAACCTCCTTCATCCCCTTATCTGCAGCCGGTGTTCCCATTTCCGTTATCAAAACCGCATCAAAACAATCAGGCCCATGCCCTTCTGCCACCTTCAACCGAACCCAATCGTTCAAATCAACCCCACCACCGTCCTCACTTGACACCACATCACCTGCACACTTCCCTGTCAAAAGCTCCAATAAAATGACTCCAAATGCATAAATGTCTGATTTGAAAGAGGGGACCGGGCGTTTGGAAGCTGCTAGCTCAGGTGCACGGTAGCCTAACACACCAGCGTCAAGAATCTGTTCTACGGTCCCTGCTTGGGTCATCAGACGATGGAGACAGTAATCAGCTACACGTGCGTTTAAATCTGGACCGTCTAGTAAGATGTTGGTTGCCTTTAGGTTCCCGTGTGGTATCGCACGGTCAAAATGGAGGTAGTTTAGACCTCGTGCAATGTCAACTGCTATTTTCAGCCTTTGTGCCCATGTTAACGGCGGCCCTTTTCTTCCTGGTCGATCTGCAAAGACAAAAAGTTACTCTACCTAGAAATTCTGTCTGTTTGCATTT
This sequence comes from Ambrosia x helenae, assembly GCA_030844895.1. Taxonomy (NCBI): domain Eukaryota; kingdom Viridiplantae; phylum Streptophyta; class Magnoliopsida; order Asterales; family Asteraceae; genus Ambrosia; species Ambrosia x helenae. Next base: position 54,927,172 of record CM061223.1, read on the forward strand.
AGTCTAAATGAGTCTGGGTCAGTTACAAGTCAAACTCGTGAGCACATTTAGCTAAACGGGCTGTGTTCGGGTTGACCTATTTAACCCGTTTATTTTTTCAGTTTTTTTTTTAATATGTTTTTATGTTGCAATTTAAAATGGTTGGATAAAATGCCAAATTAAAATAAACAAGAAATCAAGTTTTATGATTGCATTCGTATGTTTTGTTGTAATGTTGTAATTTAGAGTGTACTTCAAGAAAAACATAGAAAATTAAAAAAGATCAGGTTAAATGGGTCGTGTTGGGGCCGAACCGTGAATGAATATTCATGCCATGTTCGAGTTAACATGTTTGACACGATTTTCAGGTTCCTGTAAATGTTAAGATCATGTCAAATTAGCGGGTCTCACCCCCCAACCCACAAACACGACCTATTTAGCACCCTAGTTAACTAGGAAGCGAGTTGAGAACAAGATTCGTACCATAGAGGAAACTTGCAAGACTTCCAGGAGATATGAAATCCGAAAGAATCAACTTTTCGTATTGTGTCGGTCCCCAGTAGTATCCTCGTAGCCCAACAACGTTCGGATGTCTAATATTTGCAAACTTCTTTGCCTCTTTAGCAAAATCTTTTCGCTGTTTCGCGACCCCTTCTCTTAACCATTTGACAGTCAACGACAACCCGTTATCAAGTGTGGTTCTATATGAAGTCCCATGGCTACTCCTGCCCAAAACCTCAGCGGGAGCCCGAGATAACTCCTCAGGTGTAAATGACACCGTGTCATCAAGAAAGTAAAGTTCACCAGCCAACCGATCAGGCGACCTCACATCAAGTCTAGAGAGGTTTTCAACAGTGTATGAGTCACCGGAATCAGGTGAATAAGAAAACCCGCTGGTTTTAGATGGTGAAAAACTCGGCACTGCCCCACCACCCAACTTTTCGGGAGTAATGGTATCTGATGACGACCCTTTTCGTGAGGCTGCAATATCTCCTGTGGAAATAACTGCTCCACCGCCACTTCCGGTGGCAGGTTGTCGATGGACGTCTTTCGTCCCAACCCCAACCGGTTGAGGAAGTGGTCGCCGTGAAATCCTCATGTAATGAATGAAGACCGCTAGAAGGATCAAGATCACTACAGCAATAACACACGCGACGATTATCAACACTTTAAAAACGGTTTTGATGGACTTCTTCTTGCTCGACGAGCCTTGTGTGCTTGGACCAGCAGGAGGGTTAGGAAACTGCAACTCGGAATTCCCGGGAAAGAAAGACGATTCCGGGAACTTTCTCAAATTCTCGGGCACGACACCGGAGAGATCGTTATAAGAAGCATTAAAACTCGTTAAACCATCAGTCAGATTCTGTAACAACGGACCCGTGAAATGATTCTGGGATATATCTAATGAAACAAGATTAGTAAGTCCAGTCAAAGATGACGGTAAAGAACCCGAGAAATTGTTTCCTGAGATATCAAGAAACTGAAGTCCTGTCAACGAATTGAACCCATCAGGGAAATCTCCATTGAGCTGATTATCGGAGACATCAAGAACTTGAATGGTGGATACATTAGATACAGAAGACGATTGAAACAAGTCAATACGCCCAGAAAGTTTATTACTTTGAAGATGAAGCTGCTGTAATGTAGGCATAGAGATTAAACCATTCGGGAACGGGCCATCAAACCGATTGAACCCCAAATCAAGAACCGTTAATCTGGGAAACTGCGTGATTGTGTTAGGAATGGAGGAATCAAGCGAATTATGAGAAAGGTTTAAATGGTTCAGCCTCAAGAACTGAGCTGTTACCTCAGGGAAAGGACCGGTTTAAACGATTTTGACTGAGATCAAGAAACTCTAGGCTGCCCCATTTCACCAATCTGGACAAATTTCCTTCAAAGTTGTTGTTTGAAAGATCAAGAACAAGACATTCACCAGTCACCAACGGAAGCTCACCCGTGAGCCCGTTACCGGATAAATTCAGGACTTGAAGGGATGTTGACATTATCATACTGATTGACCCTGCAAATTTGATCAAAACATTAGGGAAACTACATAAATAAGAAATGTAACACCAGTAAAAACCGATAAACCACATATCTAAGGAACTATAACTAGAGAGTTACCTGTGAGGTTATTGCCACTCAAGTCTAGCTCGGTTAAAACCAACGAATCGCCTTTTAACAGATCATTTGGAAAGAACCCTGAGAACCGGTTGTTCGAGAGCTTAAGGACTTGGAGGTCATAAGCGAAATTGAAACTCGGGAGTTCACCAGATAACTCATTGTAGCTCAAATCCAACACGACCAAGCTCCCCAACATCTGCGCCACACCGCCACTAACCAAAGATCCGGTTAACCTGTTACGGCTAAGATTCAAGTACTTAACAGTATCCGAAATCCCAGCTAAAAACTTCCCACTTTGACCCGAAGAAGTCGTAAGCGAATTCCCACTAAAATCAACATGAACAGCAGTTGTCAACAGCAAGAACTTAGGATCAAAATCGCCATCAAGCATATTCCCATGTAAATCAAGAACCTCAAGAACTCCCATATCCTCAAAACCTTCCGGTATGCTCTTCGTGAACGCGTTAACAGACAAATTCAGATAAACAAGATTATTCAACTGCGTAAACGAAGCGGGAATCGCTCCAGAAAACGAGTTTCGACTCAAATCCAACGACTGTATCGAGCTAAGCCCGGATACCCAATCCGGAACCACTCCAGAGAAATTATTCCCAGCTAAAGACATATTCTTCAAACTCAAATCTTTCCCAACATCAACAGGCAAACTCGAATTAAACAAATTATCCGAAACATCAAGAAACTCAAGCATTCCCCCTAATTTCGTAAAAAACTTGCCCGAAATCGAGTTATTAGCAATAGAAAGCTTAACAAGCTTAGTCAAATTAGCAAAGACATTCAAATCAACATGTGCAGACAATGAGAGATGGTCAAGAACAACACCTGCCACACTACCACCATTACACATAATCCCATTCCAAGAAGATGGACACCCATTGAAGTCAATAGACTCCTCATTCCATGAACTGAGTACAAACCCTGTTGGGTCATGTATAATACCTTTCTTGAACTCAAGTAAAGCTAATATATCCTGTGAAGGAAGCTGACCCATTGCAGGAACAGTAAAGAACATAATAACCAGTAATAATATTCTAAACATCATCTTTTTTTAATACAGCTCAGCAAAGTTTTGAGCTTTTTGTTAAATTAAGCTAGATTAACAGCATTCAGTACACTAAATGAGTGATTTAGTGAATCTTGGAAGAAACCCTTAAAGGGTTTGATTGTTTGAGCAAATCTAGCTGCAAAAACAAGTAAAGATTTATTAAAATGGGTGTAACAGATGAAATGGAAGCAATGCAGATAAAGATGCTTACCGTACAAGTTGTTAATGCAGTATGTACAACTTTTAAAAGGTTTGGAAATGGGAAGAAATGGTTGAATATTAGAAGGATGAGAGTTGGTGAGGGAGTGTGGGATGGTGACGGTGGTGGTACGGCGGAGATGCGGCGGAGAAAGGGTGGGGGAAAGTGGGGAGAGGGTGTGTGATGTGATTGATATAAGGGTGGAATGGAAATGTGGAGTAAATGGGCTTTTTGGGTGTGCTTGCTTTGTTACTTTGTTGATTCTTTTTGGGATAAAGAATTCTTTTAATTAATATCCTTTTTTTGGTTTAATATTATTTTATGGTAAAAGTTTATGGAAAGTATAATATATTTTTTAGTGATATATGTTTTGATGAAAAATAAATTAAAATTAAATTTGGAAAATGGGATTGTTATGTTTTTTAAGCAACTTCAAATAAAATATAATAAATAAAAATAAAAAAATGTATTTATTTTAAGTCAAATAAAGTATATATTAAGGATAATTATCAATTATCATTAATTGGGGTAAAGCTTATTTAATCTATTTCATTTAATATGGCAATAATGTAATTGTTAAATTGATAAATATTCTTGCTTATTAAATAGATGAAAAAAAAATGGTATGTTCATTTATGAGATTGTTGATAATTATATCTTGAATGGAAGGGTATATTAACTTTGAGGGTAGAACAATTATTGTTTTTTTTTAAATAGTTGATAAAAGCATAAAAAATGAGAAATTCAATATTTGTTAACTAATTTATTAGTCAAAGTATTGTTTTGTTTTGTGTGGTGAGCGCTGGAAAACAAGATTCGGCTGAAACTTTAGTGGTTGGAGTGTGTCCGTTGGGATGGATTATGTAAAAATGTAGTTTGGAATTGGAGATTGCCGAACATATTCTTGTTAATTGTGTTTAGGCCAGAGCATTGTGGTGGAATACATGTGATTGGTTAAAAATCTCAGATCTACCTCCGTTCACATCGATAGCCTAGATAGTCAACTTGTGTTGGAACTTGAACAAACCGGCCAAGGAAGTAACAGCAATATATGTGGTAATTCTTCTAGTATTATGGAAACTATGGTTGGGGCGAAATGAAAAAGTGTTTAAAGATATCAATGAACCTATGCCAATGGTGCTCGACGAAGTTAAAGTTTAGTCCTTTTGATGGATGATCAAGCGGGGCAGAATACCAGACTTGGAAAAGGCGACGTGGTGGGAGTACTCACTGTTCAATAACGATTAGAAGGTTGGGTTGATTCATTTGGGTGTAAATTTGGGTGCTGGGACTTGGTATTTTCTCTGTTTTGTTTTGTAATGTAAAACTTGTATGGGTGTAGCTTGGCCCAGGTAGCCTCTGGCTAAATAATAATATCCTGTTTGATTGTTAAAAAAAACAGTTAAAGTAATAGTGGCTTAAAGTATTTGAGATCTTAATTAAATATAAATAATTAATATTAAAGTTTAAACGAGTCGAGTCAGGTGTTAATACTTGAGATTAACTCACTAATAATTACCAAAGAGTCTTTGGCCTAATGGTATCAAGTTGATGAATAATGATTTGTCTTTTCAAATGGTGTATAGTTTAAATTTCATGGGTGAGAAAAAATTAGTTTAAAAACACACTAACAATTGCAGTGGCCTAACTTGAAGGTAATATAAGTAATGCACATTAGTCCGAGTATTGTATGCCAAGCCGAGCCTATTAGTTTTATAAAAATAATAATAATAATAATAATAATAATAATAATAATAATAATAATTTTGTATGTACATAGAACTAGATTATAACCCGGGAACGTCCCGGGTTGAGAAATTTAATATGATACATCAATTTTACATATTAAATAGACTGATGTATAACTCTAATATTACTATCTAACCTAAAACAAATTAACAATGTACAACTTCAATGCTAATACCTAACCTAAAAGAATGTAGAACTTTAATTTAACTCTAATATTAACACATATCCTAAAGACTAAACAAATGTACAACTCTAACATACTAATATTGATACCTAACTTAAAACAACGTATAACTCTATTAACCTATTCGGCTCTGATTGAAAAAAAAAATTCATATTTACTGATTTAAACATAATTAGTGACTTGTCTATACATGATTAATGATTTTTTTTTCCAAAACCCCACAAAAAAATTCTCCGTTTTTTATATAGCACTATGGTACTCGTTGGAAAAATAATAAAATGTTCGTTAATTTGGTGTAATTTTTTTCTTTAGAAAATCTCGTATATTAAAGATATTAACGTTTAAAAATTATGGGAGGAAATATGAGGGTGAAAAGTCCAATTTTGTTTTTAAATTATTTTTTTTCCTAAAATATCTCAATACCACATAGGATAACACATGATACACTTAAAGAAGAGAATACCCTTTTAAGTGTCATGTCATTAAAATGACTTTGGTTTATTATATGTACAGAGTAGAAGTAGAAGTATAATGAAAAAACTTTATTATAGTGGCATTCAAAACCTTAAAATGAAACACTTTCAATATTTCTAATTTTAATAGTGCCATAGACCGATAGTGGCATAAAGTATATAATTATAAAAGGAAGCACTTTCAATAGATCCTAATAATTAATTAAATAATCAACTAAATACTAAATAGTGACAATAAAGTACTTAATTAAACAAAAAGCGGGAAAATATGTTTTTTAGCATAAAACATGTCAGTAAACAAAACCTTTACGCGCCAACTGAAAACTTCATAATTTTATACAGCCTAAAGCCACTAAATCCAGATCAACGTACATCTTCCAATGTACATTGTACAAGTGTTATTAATTTAATACAAGACCGTAATTCGTTGTTTTTTTTATAGTGGACGTGAAAAAATATATAAAATGTAACTATATAAGTGTGTGGGGTCCGCGCGTGTTTAATAGGGTGATGGTTACCAAGGGACATGGGGAACAACGTGGCCAGTGTCCACGTAGGACAACGATGAAGTTAACGGTGGTTGACGGAAGGATGTCTACGTCAGGATTTTATAACGGGAGGTGAAGTAGGTGTTAGGGTTAAAGGGGTGGGGGTACAATCAAATGTGTTTGTTCAAAGGCCCACCTAATGGACGATGACAACATAAGAACAAATAATGGTTTTCAAGATGTGATTTGTAGGAGGACAACTATAACAATGGTTTACATAAAATGTGTTAAAAGTTTTTGTATTTTACTTTTTTACAAAAGTTATGTAAGAACTAATAATAGTCAATTATACTAGTTCATATGGGTTGGCCATGATCATAATTTTGGATTTTTGGGTATAAGTTTTAGAAGTTATATGTTTGGATTATGTGGTTTTATTTTGTAACATCTTTATGTTCTACCACTATCACAAGTTAAATAGTAAACAAAAGGTCGTCAAATACAACGAATGTGAGAGTATCTAGGCCATTATTAAATAAAATCTATATATCTATATATATTAATATTAATATTAATATTAAATAGGTTTTTATCCAGCCGCGCGTTGCAGCGGCGTCAATATGATCTAAAAATAATTAAGTGATAACATAGCGTTGCGACATTTCAAATTCCAAATCAAACCTAAATCAATTTTCATTGTGTTCGCGATATTAGTTTATCATGCATAAACTTTCTACCTAAATTATTGCGTATGCTCGTGAAATTTCTATGGTAAGCATCCCTAATAATAGCATCAATTTACTAGGAATCTCCCGCAGTACGCGGCACATGGTGGAGATGGCGCACGGTAGATGTGGTCGGTGATACGCGCGTTGCGCGTTTTTCACATGACGTGTTAAAGCGGATTTTGGTAACCGACAAAGGCATTGAGACTAACCGCCGTGGACAATGAGAAAATACAAAAGTGGTAGTGGCTACGCGGAGAATACCAGGAATCTCCCGCGGTCCGCGGCACATGGTGGAGATGGCGCACGGTAGATGTGGTCGGTAGCCGGCTGCGTACGTTAGAGTGAAACAGCTATTCATTTCGTGGTCGTTAAATATATAGATAATAAACGAACAAAAACAAAACCCGTGTGAAATCGGGTAAAAAACGCACTATGTTAGGGGCCAAAATGAGAAAAAAAAAAACTTAATAAAAAAGTTGGTGGTCAAAACGGGAAAAAAACTTAAACAAAAAGTAAAAAAAACATTGTGTGGCTAAAATGAGAGGAAAAAACTTAAAAAATAAAATTTGGTGGTCAAAATAAGAAAAAAAAAGTTAATAAAAAAAGCAAAAAAGCTTTTAAGAGTTATGTTTGACAAAGAGCTTGTATTATTAATAATTTAATATTATGTAATATTAATAAACAAAAGGGGGCATGCAAATAGCATTAGAGGTATGTTTGACAAAGAGCTTTTAAAAGCTTTTAAGAGTTTATATAATTATATTAATAAACAAAAAGGGTGTGCCAAATAGCATTAGGGGTATGTTTGTCATTGCACATGCACTTCGAACCCACAATTTTTAAATGTTAGTAACTTTTATATATGACATTTTTTGAAAAAAAAAAAACAAACATCAAATTAATAAGCGTTTTGTTATTTTTTTTTAACGAACACCATAGTGTTATGCAACAAACAAAAAACGACTTTTTTAGTGAATTTTTGTTCATGCAAAAAAAAAAAAAAAAAACACAATGTGTCAGGTAATTAATTAATCATGTCTAGTCAAGTCATTAATTATGTTAAGAGAGTATATATGCTTTTTAACGTAGTATTACGTATAAGAGTCCGCTAACTACATATATATTCACAGATGTAGTCTGTTTGGTAAGAATATAATTTTTTATATTTTGATCAGTGTTGCTAGAAACATTGATTAAAAGATTGATAAGTCGGTTAGATGTAACCTATGATTTTTAGACCCTAGGTAAATCTCTAGCTGATAAGTGATAATTAATCACCCCATCATGCACGTCTCTTAATCAATCATCAGCATGACATATAATTTGGTACCAATTTGGTTGTTTTTTTTTTCAGGTTCACATCAAACTTTAAAATGTCTTGAGAACGTGACAAAGTTGTACAGAGACTTCACTCGAGCAAGATGTGCACATATAGAATTAGAAGTAGACTTTATGAGTTATCGAGTGTTTATCCTATACAATTTTTTTCCTCATAAAACGACATATTCCTTTTATGATACACACATTTTATCACTTCATATTATATCTGTCTATCTCAGAAAACACCCGGGATTAAAGTATATAGTAATCAAGCATTGCTTCTTCTTTACTTTCCGATATCACGGTTGTTGCTCATATTTTTCACTTTCCCTTTTAATAGATAATGGTGAACGGTGATTTGGGCATTTGGAAGAAAAGTTGTAATCCGAACGTCCTAGACCAACACTACCCATTATTACCCGCAAATTGTTAAGTGTTAAATTTCACTGTTCAACACTTTATTTTCTATCATAAGTTGTATTACGAACTTAAATTTGTTTCATTGATCGAAATAAATTCACTAGTTTGGTTGATCCTCCCATGTGTGCTCGTATTGTTGCAATCATTAGTAGCCTACTTAAGCCAAGGAAGAACCTTGGAAAGTAAAGTTAAAACAATGAAAACTGAAGTTTGCAAGAAACTATTATATAGCTATTTATAGGCCTGTAAACGAACCGAACGAATACGAACACAGGCGTGTTCGTGTTTGTTCATTTAACTTTAACCGAACACGAACACGAACACATAATCGAACACATTTTTGTGTTTGTCTTCGTTCATTAAGAAATTTGTCGTGTTCGTGTTCGTTTATGTTCGTTCATTTAAACCTAAACGAACAGTTCATGAACATAAACGAACACAAATGATCAATATAAACGAACACAAATGAACATATACGAACATAAACAAAAACAAGTTAATAATGATTCATGAACATAAATGAACGTTAGGGTTGGGGTGGAGAGCGGTTGTGAAGTGTGGAGAGCGGCTAATAAGTGATATGTTTAGAATGTTAGGGTTAGGGTTAAGTGTTTAGAACATATGAATTAAGATTACTTAACAAAAAGAAATAAATAATAATAAAAAAATAAAGCTAAGTTTAATTAAACGAACATAAACAAACAAAATGAACGAACATAAACGAACGTTCATGAACATAAATGAACGAACACAACGTGTGTTCATGTTCGTTCGTTTAATTAAACGAACAAAAAATTGTGTTCGTGTTCGTTCATTTATTTAAATAAACGAACATAAACGAACTTCCCGCCGAACAGTTCACGAACAGTTCATGAACGTTCGGTTCGTTTACAGGCCTAGCTATTTAGTTGGTATAAGGTTTCTGGGTGGTGTTGTATTTCTTCTAAATGTTGTAATGTAGTTCAATGTGGTGATGAAATCATGGTTTTGTAGTTGATACGTGCCAGTTGCCACTAATTACTATCCAATTCAACCATGCACGTTATGTATTATTTATATCTATACTAGATTATACTCTGGGAACGTCTCGAGTTTGAGAAATCTAATATGACATATCAATTTTACATATAAAATAGAATGATGCGCTTTACAGTTACATGCAGGAAAGCTTCGGGTAACACTTAACCTGAAACAATTAACAATGTATCTCCAATGTTAATGCCTAACCTTAAACAATGTATAATTCTAATATTAATATCTAACCTAAAACAATGTACAACTTCAACGCTAACACATATTGAAAATAGAATTCATATTTACTGATTTGAACATAATTAGTGATTTGCCTATACATGATTATTAATTACCTGAACACTCTGTGTTTTTTTTTCCTGTATGAACAAAACCCCACAAAAAATAGTCGTTTCTTTCTCTGTTTTTATATAACACCATGGTACTCGTTGGAAAGATAATAAAACGCTCGTTAATTTGGTGTAACTTTTTTCTTTAAAAATCCCGTATATAAAAGATATTAACGTTTAAAAATTATGGGAGGAAATATGAGAGAGAAAATTTTAATTTTGTTTTTAATTTTTTTTCTTCCTAAAATCAATTAATGGCACATGGCACACTCAATGAAATGATGCCCTCTTTAAGAGTGGAGGGAGTGGGGCAGGAATAGGGCTGTTCACGAGCCGAGCCGAGCCGAGCGGACCTTTGCTCGTGCTTGGCTCATTTACAAACCGAATCGAGCCGATTGGCTCGTTTACAATCGATCTGGAAACCGAGCGAGCATTGTTCGAGCGCATGTTTTTCGAGCGAGCATCGAGCGAGCGACGAGTGTTTTCGGACAGCCATAAATTTGGGATGTTTCCTTTAATATTTTCGTTGCCTAGTGATGACTGAGGTTCGACCGTTCGAGAATGAGGCTCTAGCTAAGGCCAGTGAGGTGATGAACATACTACAGATAACAATTGTCGCGTTGTGGCGTAGGTTGATAGCTGGAGATGATTGATGGTGGACAAATAATGGGAATATGAAGTCATACATGTTTTTTCACGACTTAGAGTTTTACAATTAAACTTAGTGTTAAGTTATCATTGGGTTGACTGAGCCAATAACTATTATTATAATTGTATATACGCATATATTGAGTCAAACCCAATAGAGTGACATGTATAAAACTATAAATATAATTGTAATTAATGTGTATATATATAATTATATATAAAAAAATAAATAAAAATTATATCGAGCCGAACCGAGCCGAGCGGACCTTTGCTCGTGCTTGGCTCGTTTACAAACCGAACCGAGCCGATCGGCTCGTTTACAACCGAGCGGAAAATCGAGCGAGCAATTTCCGAGCAAATTCCGAACGAGCGGCGAGCGATCGGCGAGCGCCGAGCGTTTTGAACAGCCCTAGGCAGGAAGGAGGGGCGGGAGAGGCCTCCACCGGCAGGAACACCGCCCCCTGCGGGCGTGGAGGAGTGGGCGGGAGAAGCAGGCGGGGAGAAGGAGCTTGGCGTGGGGGAGGGGGGAAGTCCACGTGTTACTCTTTGATTGGTCCAATTATTTTTTAACCGTTGATAAAAGAAAAAGAAAAAAATTCAAAATGTGAACGTTGGGGGAGACAAGATTTATGTTTTTTTTACAAACTCATATATATATATATATACACAATAAACACATAAATCACAAACCAAAACACTAACTCAAATATAAACCTAAAGCATGGCAGAGTGGACTAATCAGGATCAACTCTATTTGGTAACGGCGTGGATCAACACTACGGAGAACCCGCCAAACAATAGGGAGGACTTTTGGTACAATGTCTTGCACGAGTACAACCTAAATAGACAAAAAACAACCGTAACGTCGATCAGATCTCCAGTAAGTGGTCTGCCATACAAAATAACTGTAGGAGATGGCACACAGTCTATGAAGCGACGATGCAGGCGCACCCTGGCGTTAGCGAACAGATGGCAATTCAACTCACACACGACGCTTATCGGCAACGCTACGACAACGACTTCCACATTACCAATATTTTGTCGTGGTCTATGATGCGTTTTTATTTTGTTTAATGTTTAAGGTTTTACTGTTTTATTAATGTGTAATTGTAAGGGCATAAAGGATTGAGGAAACCACTTTTGCAAACCTTAGTCTAATTCATACTTCTGCAATTTATTCTAAGTATAGAACTACTGAAGAAAGAAGACAAAAGTACTGAAGAAGGATTCAACAAGTACTGAAGAAGATAGATCAGAACTTCTGAAGTCAAACTAGACAAGTCCACTGAAGAACTACTGAAGACAAACTACTCATCAGTATTTTGTCATTCATCAGCACTTGTAATAGAATCTTTCCACCGCCCTTGTGTTTTAGTAGTTTAATTGTTTATTATTACTTTATCTTTTTGTACAAGTTCCAAGACTGCAACTTGTTGCAACTTGTTGCAGACTTGCTTTTGTATCAAGGTTCATGCATTTGTAAGTCTATAAATAGATGGGTTCATCCCTCTGTTTTAGACATTGATTTTAATTGAAAACTGAAATCCTTCAAAGCTTATTATTGTTATTTCCATTTCATTAACTGAGAATCTATTTGAGTATTTATTGTCATTCACATTCAATACTTAGATTCTCATTAACTTTTCTTTAGTTTGCAAACATCCAGGGGGGAGTAATAACTCCTGTTGAAAGTGAATCTTTACATACTTATTCCGTTGTGCAAATCTGATTGAACTTGCTAAAACTCATAAGTGTTCACAAGCAAGTAAACCTTCAAAGAGCATACTGATCCAACAATTGGCATCAGAGCTTCTGGTTTATCTAATCACATATCAATCTAACACATTGAGAATCAGACACAGGCTCTTATTGATATTCAATAAAGGATTAAAAGTTCACTTTTTCAACATCCATCACTTTAAGAGATATTTGACAAAACAATACTCTTTAAAATGAATCCACATAATACTGGTTCTGCCAATAAACCTGCTATGCTTGTTCGTTCTGAATATAACATATGACAGAAAAGGATGGCTCATACTTTGTCTCAGACCAACACCGGTTGTTGGAAATCGGTGATATATGGTCCTCACAAACCAGTAAACATTAATCTTGAAACTAAAGTTGAAATACCAAAAGACCCAAAAGACTACACAGAAGATGATTACCTAAAACTTGAGCTTGATGCTAAAGCTTTCCCAAATGAAATCTACTCTAGACTTTTACACTGTGAAAGTGCCAAAGAGCTTTGGGACTACCTAAAAGAACAGTTTGGAGGAACTGAAGAGGTGATTGCAAACACTAGAGAAATCCTGGCTCAACAATATGAAACATTTACTCACAAAATGGGGAAACTTTAACACAACAATTTGAAAGATTCTCCTCATTAATATCTGAGTTAAAATTAAATGGTCAAACCTATACAAATGTATCTATGCTTCATAGATTTTTAAGGTCTTTACCTGAAAAAATGGGAAACATATTCTATAGTCCTCAGATCTTCACCAGACTTTAACTCCCTCACTCTTACAAAATTACATGGGAGATTTCTAACTTTTGAGAGAGAAATTGATCAAAACAAGAAATTGCAAAGTTCTGGTAAAACAGCTGATGACTATCTACCAGGTAGTATAGCACTATTGGGACAAGACTCACCTACTTGTTCAAATAGTTTTGGATCTTTTGACCACATTGACATAACTGCTGGGATCTCATCAGAAAGATCATTCCCAGGTTATGACAATGATGAATATAGTCAAACTGCTGATAACATGTGTTTTATCATGGTTGATTTAAAATTTTTTAGCAGTGATGACTTAGAAGAAATGGACATCTTACACCAACTGGCCATGTTAAGTATAAAAACAAACAAATTTTATAAAAGTTCAGGAAGGAAATTTCCAGGACTAAACAGTTCTACAAAAAATGGTTTTGACAAGTCTAAACTTAGATGTCATAAGTGTCAGAAGTTGGGACACTTTGCTAGAGAATGTAGAAGCTCTAGCTACAACCAATCTCAGTCTGGAAATCAGTTTAACCCTAGTTATAATAGGAATAATGGAACACAGGGAAGTGCACATTTTGTACAGGCACAAGCTCCAGAAATTCAATATGTGCCACAAATACAATATGTACAGATGCCTGCTCAACAGACGCAGAGCCAACAATCAATCCCTTTCATTCCAGCTGCTCAACAACCTCCACAAACTCAACAACCCTCACAACAAAGTCTGTTCACTTCAGGGTATGTTGACTGGAGCAGTCTTCCATTTGACACTACAGAGTGCAATCCTGATGCAGACAACAAAATGTTTGACATCAACTGGGGAGAACCTGACAATGGCAGAAAGAATTTTGCCTTAATGGCATTTGAGGGCTACACCTCAAAATCTGCCCTGTCTCAGGTAATAAAAGAATCTTTAACAAAACTTTGTTCAAACTCATGTAAAGAATCTTTTGCTCTCATAAGAGAGACCAATGTGCATTTACAAGGCAAAGCAAATGATTCTGAGAGAAAATTTACTCAGATGAAATGTGATTTAGAAAGAAAACTTGCTGCAAAGGCAAAAGAAAATTCTAAATTAACTAACAATGCTATTGAAACCTAAGCACAACTTAAAATCATGATAAAAGACCTAGGAAATGTCAGAAAAGAGCTTGCTGACACCAAGGTTGATTGTGAAAAATGGGTAGAATCTTGTAAAGGGTACCAACTGCTGCTTAACAAACAAAGTGCATCAAATGTTAGGTTTGGCATAGGGTACAATCACACTAAAACACCAACTGATTTTTCACCCAAAACTACTGAAGATGGGAGAAAAATTGTTTCAGATGAAACTTCTGAAGAGAAAGAATGCACATCTTTTCATGAAAACTTTCTAAAAACTTTAAAAGAAAGTTCTTCAGAAGTACTGATAAAATATGACTTTAAGCCATCAGTAGTTTCATCTACATCAGGAGTTGAGAACCTGAAAACTACTGATGACCTAAAACAAATCAAAACAGTCAGAAATTTGCCTTTGAATGAAAAAGAAAAGGCAAAAGAATGTGAAATCTGTGGTTTATGTAACCACAAGACAGAATTTTGTAGATACAGAAAAGGAATTCAGTATAACAAGAAAATTTCACAACTGGTTGTGGGAAAACAACTCAAAAATGATTTTGAAGAAACTTTTTCTCCCAAGAAACAACAACCAGGCAACACCTTTTCTCGGAAAAAGATGAAATCTCAACAACAGTCTTTTTCTCAAAATTCTCTTTCAGTAGTTAGACCTACATCATCAGCAGTTTCACAAACTGCTGAGATTAAAGATCTCATGTATATGGTACAACTACTGATGACCAAGGTTGATGGTGGTCCTCAAAGGGATACCACCATTGCTCTTAATGAAAAATCCATTGCCAAGAAAACATGGATTCATCAACCTGGTCAAGAACAAACTGTTAATGTTCTCAAGAGCAAACCCAAAGCCAAACTGGCTTGGGTTCCCAAATCTAACTAATTTGCTACTTTGTGCAGAGGTCTCCAAAGGTTTAAATAGCATTTGGTATGTTGACAGTTGAGGCTTAATGCACATGACAGGATGCAGATACCTGATAAACAATTTTATCAGTCAAAGAGAAGGATCTGTATCCTTTGGGAACAATGCCAAGGGATATGTGCTAGGACATGGCAATGTCTTTTCTGGCAAAATACAGTTTGACAAGGTCAATCTGGTTGAAAACCTTGAGTACAACTTGCTGAGTGTGTCACAAATGTGTGATAAAGGATATTCTTCCTTTTTCACAAAGACAGCATGCAAGATCATATCACCAGAAGGCCAGAAGTTGATAGAGAAGATCATTGAAGATCATACTTTGTTGATAGCCAAAAGATGTGGCAATGTCTATGCAGTGGACATTGAAAAGGACAAAGTATTGAACAACACTACATGTTTCTTCTTAAGGGCATCAACTTCAGAGACTGATCTCTGGCACAGGAGACTTGGCCATGTGAAATTTAAAACCATAAATAAAGTCACAAAAATGGGCTTGGTCAGGAACAAAACTCTGGATGAATTCTGTTTGTCTAAAGGGATTATTAGACAATTCAGTGTTCCCAGAACTCCTAAACAAAATGGTGTGGTAGAAAGGAAGAACAGGACATTAATTGAAGCAGCAAGAACTATGTTAGCTGATTCAGGCCTTCCATTGTATTTCTGGGCTGAAGCATTCAACACTGCATGTTATGTTCAAAATAGAGTCCTTGTCAACAAGAGACACTCCAAAACTGCCTATGAAGTTTTTTCATGGCATTAAGCCCCTTATCTCCTTTTTCAGGGCTTTTGGATGTCAATGTTTCATTCTAAACATTAAAGAGTTTATTTCAAAGTTTGCTGCTAAAGTTGATTCAGGTTATTTTCTTGGTTACTCTTCCACTAGAAAAGCCTACAAGGTTTTTAACTCAAGAACCAAGATAGTAGAAGAAACACTGAATGTCAAGTTCAATGAATCAAAACACACTCTTATTCCAGCACATCCTGCTGAACTCTTTGACCTTGACAGCTTCCATTTTGGACCTGAAAAGACTGTCACTTCATCTAAACCTATTTATTATGGTGATCAGAGGTTTGATGATGAGGATCTAGCACCATGGACTCCTAATACAGTCATTAAGTCAACTTTCAAACCATCAGAAGTTTCACAAACTTCTGATTCAACAACTGCTAATATACAAACTCAAACATCTGATTCAGCTCCTACAACTACTGAAGATGTTCAAACAGCTGAACCAGACATTATAAACCTCAGTGGTTTGTTTGATGAAGTACAAGAGCCACCTACACCTGTCAGTGGTTTACAACAACTGATTGAACGCAAAGATCATCCATTGGAACAAATCATGGATGATATTGCATCAGGTGTTCTCACACAAAACCAGCTTTCCAACTTTTACTTCTTCTCAGCATTTATTTCTCAGTTGGAACCTAAGAAGTACCAAGAATCCCTCAAAGACAACAATTGGGTGCAAGCTATGCAAGATGAGTTGCTCCAATTCAAGAAGCAACAGGTTTGGGAAATCTGTCCCTTACCACAAAACAAGCTACCAATTGGCACAAGATGGGTTTTTAGGAACAAACAAGATGAGGCTGGTATGATTATAAAGAACAAGGCAAGACTGGTGGTACAAGGTTATTCTCAAGAAGAAGGAATTGATTATGATGAAACCTTTGCTCCAGTTGCAAGACTTGAAGCCATCAGGTTATTTCTGGCTTATGTCATTTCCAACAAAATAAAAGTTTTTCAAATGGATGTTAAAAGTGCATTTTTGTATGTAAAGATCAAAGAGGAAGTGTATGTTTGTCAGCCACCTAGGTTTGAGGATCCTTCTCATCCTGAGTGGGTGTACAAGCTTGACAAAGCTCTTTATGGGCTAAAGAAGGCTCCAAGAGCCTGGTATGAAACACTTTCCAACTTTTTGCTCAAAAATAACTTTACAAGAGGCTCCATTGATAAAACTCTTTTCATTAAAAATGTTGGAAATCATGTCTTACTTGTTCAAATTTATGTTGATGATATCATATTTGGTTCAACAAACACAAAATTGTGTGATGAATTTAAGAAACTCATGCAATCAAAATTTGAGATGAGTAAGGACAGAAAGGATTGAGGAAACCACTTTTGCAAACCTTAGTCTAATTCATACTTCTGCAATTTATTCTAAGTATAGAACTGCTGAAGAAAGAAGACAAAAGTACTGAAGAAGGATTCAACAAGTACTGAAGAAGATAGAGCAGAAGTTCTAAAGTCAAACCAGACAAGTCCACTAAAGAACTACTGAAGACAAACTACTCATCAGTAGTTTGTCATTCATCAGCACTTGTAATAGAATCTTTCCACCGCCCTTGTGTTTCAGTAGTTTAATTGTTTATTATTACTTTATCTTTTTGTACAAGTTCCAAGACTGCAACTTGTCGCAACTTGTTGCAGACTTGCTTTTGTATCAAGGTTCATGCATTTGTAAGTCTATAAATAGATGGGTTCATCCCTCTGTTTTAGACATTGATTTTAATTGAAAACTGAAATCCTTCAAAGCTTATTATTGTTATTTCCATTTCATTAACTGAGAATCTATTTGAGTATTTATTGTCATTCACATTCAATACTTAGATTCTCATTAACTTTTCTTTAGTTTGCAAACATCCAGGGGGGAGTAATAACTCCTGTTGAAAGTGAATCTTTACATACTTATTCCGTTGTGCAAATCTGATTGAACTTGCTAAAACTCATAAGTGTTCACAAGCAAGTAAACCTTCAAAGAGCATACTGATCCAACAGTAATGTTTAATGTTATGCTTTAATGTTTAATGTTTAGTGTTTTATTTGTTTTTGTGTTTAATGCTAGTTTATGTAAACATATTACATAAAATATAAATTTAAACCATTACATAAACACATAAACACATAAACATAAAATCCTAAATTACTTATTACAAACAGAGTTCTTAATCCTAAACTACTTATTAAAACGTTACATAAACACATTACATAAACACATAACATAATCCTGAATTACTTATTAAAACCTAAACCCCCCCACTACGGGGAGTAATTGTACAAGTCCTCCAGTGTATACGGTGGAGGTAACACATCCCGGTCGCTATCACGACCATCGGACCTCGCATCCGAGGGGATGCGGCAAGGAGAAGAAGTTGCTCCCGAGTAGTAGTAGAAGCGTTCTTCTTCCATCACATCTCTAAGTGCTTCGTACTCCTCCCCGTATGGCTCCCGAGGAGGAGGGTTGGGTGTAGTCTGGTGGTGGGGGTGGGTGTAGTCTGGTGGTGGGGGTGGGTGTACTCTCCCTATACCGGAGGGTGGGTGCCGACAACCTTAAATGGTCCATTTCCCTCAGAGCCATGGTGTAATCCAAAGCCCATACCAACTCCTCATCTTGTGGAGGAGGAGGAGGAGCTGAAAAAGTTGGTTGAGTAACAGGAGGAGGAGAAGATGAAAAAGTTGATTGTGTAGGAGGAGGAAGAGGAGGAGGATAGAACAAAGGTTGTGCAGGAGGATGAGGGGATGAAAAGGTTGTTTGTGCAGGAGGAGGAGGATAGAACCAAGGTTGTGCAGGAGGAGGAGGAGGAGATGAAAACGTTGGTTTTGCTGGAGGAGGAGGAGTAGATGAAAACGTTGGTTGTGCAGCAGGAGGAGAAGATGAAAAAGGTAGTCGCCGTCCCTAGCGAGAGTATCGCCGAAGCCCAGAAGATCCGGCACCTTCGTGATAACGTTTGAAATTCATACGGTTAGACATTTAAAACGTTTGATGAGAATTGTGAGAATTGTGACTGAGAATGGTTGCATTGATGTTGTATTTATAGGGTAAGAAATTTGAAACGTTTGAAATTCACATTCAATACTTATTGTCATTCATTAACTGAGAATGGTTGCATTGATGTTGTATTTCATTAACTGAGAATCTATTTGAGTATTTATTGTCATTCACATTCAATACTTAGATTTTCATTAACTTGTCTTTAGTTTGCAAACATCCAGGGGAGTAATAACTCCTGTTGAAAGTGAATCTTTACATACTTATTCCGCTGTGCAAATCTGATTGAACTTGCTAAAACACATAGGTGTTCACAAGCAAGTAAACCTTCAAAGAGCATTGATGTGTTGCAAAACACATCTAATTTCCTTTGTATTTTGTAGTCATTTTCGAGTCCTTTTATTAGTGTTTTATTAGTTTTAGGCTTGTACCTGTCTATTTTATTTATTTTAGCGTTTCATTAGATTTATTAGTTATGAGTCATTTTTATTATTTATTTATTTCATTATTTTATAGGTGTTCGTGAGAAGGGAGCTTAAAACAGTGAAAGAATTTTAATCGCGAGCACCTGGTGTTCATGGACGTTGGAGCGTAAAAGAGCAACTTTGGTCAAGCCAAGAACACCCGACACAAGAGCATGCAGTTATACTACTACTACTAAAATAATAATAATAATAATAATAATAATAATAATAATAATAGATTAAAAAAAAACATGGTTGACTTGGGCTCGTGGCCCAAGCCAAAAAGTGAATTCAAGGTTTTGTGGCAAATTAATGTTGAACGACATATTATTGAGAAGGGCACATATTATTATCACGGGGAGATATTAATACATATACACGGCCGCATCAAAGGGAAGAAAAGAAAAAGGGACAGAACTTCATTCGACAGCAGACATCAAGGATATTTGGGGAGGCAATTTTCAAGGAGAGGAAGGCTTGGGTTTGTTTATCTAAAACACTAGTTTTAGCTTTTGATTACTTTGTGTTTTCAACCACTTGATACTATGTTTTATTATTTTGTTGAACCTATGTTTTCGTCGCTTTCCATGACTATGAGTGGCTAAACTTTTAGTGCTACCTAGGTATTGATGATGGGTGACAATTGAATAATAATTTTCGGGTTGGATTTATATAATGTTTTGGATAATGTTTTGGTAAAGGTTTTCTAATATGGTTTCTTTTGTATATGCGTGCTTAATATCTGAATATTAATTTTTGTTTCGCTTAATTCTAGTTAAATTGATTTTGTATCTATTGATCTAGGATTTTGTTAGTATCTTAGACTTGGTGTTTTTGATATATTTTGAGGTTGCTAGACGTAGTAAACCCTAGAAACAAGTTAATTAATTATTCGGTAATTTAGCATTCTACCACCTTTGAGACCGAGAGGAGATTAGGTGTCAGTGTGTCTAGCTTGGTAGGTATTCGGGATCGTGGTCTGCACGAGAGTGAGTCACCCCTAGCGTGCCTGTTTTGTTAGCATCCTGTGTTAGAAACCTGTTAGAATAACTATCCCTTGCATCCCTTACACATCCCGGATGTATTGTTTCTGAGGGGGCCGAGAGGACATTCAGATTTAGGATACCTTAGCATAGTTTGGAGAGACCGAGAGGTGATCCGAACCTGAGACCGGTGAGTTTACACACTTCCCTAGATTCAGTATTGCGACATGTTGGAGAATGATTCGCGTTCCAGTGTTGGTCTAGTTTAGTGTATCTTAAGATCCCGGTAACCAAAACCCATTTATCCAATCCCGAGAGCTATAAGTCAGTCACCTTGATTCTTACCTAGGTAGCCATTTTCTCATTATTTGATCTCTTCCAGTTCTACTTGTCGTTTGCTTTGTTTGCATTTTATTTAATTTAATTTTATATTTTTTTAGTGGTTAATTAAATCAACGTCACTTTAATTTATTAGACTAGGACTCGACGAAAGCTTAGTACCGAGAGCCGCTATTACAGTGTCCACGGTTCGATACTCGGACTTATTTACTTTACTACTACGACCGGTACACTTGCCGGTAGTGTGTGGTTTAGTGGGTATTTCCCATTTAAAACTTGTTTTGAAATTAATTGGACTTAAATTATATATTTATCCCACATTTCACGCATCAAGTTTTTGGCGCCGCTGCCGGGGACACTATTGCGATTTCGAGGACGGCCCGAGTCGGGGATTTAGTCACTTTTACTGCTTTTATTTCTATTATTATTTTTAATTTTTAATTTTTTTTTACTTAAATTTATAAAAAAAAAATCAATATTTATATATATATTTTGTTTTGCTTTGTGTGCTTGCTTGCTTATTAGTTTGTGTGCTTAGGATTAATTGTTTTTCTTGTTTGCTAGTTTAATTTGCCTACTGTGTTACCTGTTTTTGGTAGTTTGTCTGTTTAGTCTTTCTTTCGGCGTGTGTGTGATTAGTGCTCTTTCCACTCCCTTTTTCAGTGTATGCACACACGTTCCTCGGGCCCACCTGATATTACACCATTCTCTGAGCCCGAACGAGAGTTCCACCGTCGCTTACGCCAGCCACAGGTACCTCTTTCTGATCTTGATTCTGTTTTAGTTATGGCTGACACTAGGACTGTTCATGAGCACATTAGTGATTCACCCACCACCGTTCGCTCTAGCAACACATCAAGCATACTGATCCAACAGTAATGTTTAATGTTATGCTTTAATGTTTAATGTTTAGTGTTTTATTTGTTTTTGTGTTTAATGCTAGTTTATGTAAACATATTACATAAAATATAAATTTAAACCATTACATAAACACATAAACACATAAACATAAAATCCTAAATTACTTATTACAAACAGAGTTCTTAATCCTAAACTACTTATTAAAACGTTACATAAACACATTACATAAACACATAACATAATCCTGAATTACTTATTAAAACCTACCCCCCCCACTACGGGGAGTAATTGTCCCAGTCCTCCAGTGTATACGATGGAGGTGACACATCCCGGTCGCTATCGCGACCATCGGACCTTGCATCCAATGGGATGCGGCAAGGAGAAGAAATTGCTCCCGAGTAGTAGTAGTAGAAGCGTTCTTCTTCCATCACATCTCTAAGTGCTTCGTACTCCTCCTCGTATGGCTCCCGAGAAGGAGGGTTGGGTGTAGTCTGGTGGTGGGGGTGGGTGTAGTCTGGTGGTGGGGGGTGGGTGTACTCTCCCTATACCGGAGGGTGGGTGCCGACAACCTTAGATGGTCCATTTCCCTCAGAGCCATGGTGTAATCCAAAGCCCATACCAACTCCTCATCTTGTGGAGGAGGAGGAGGAGCTGAAAAAGTTGGTTGAGTAACAGGAGGAGGAGGAGATGAAAAAGTTGATTGTGTAGGAGGAGGAAGAGGAAGAGGATAGAACAAAGTTGTGCAGGAGGAGGAGGAGATGAAAAGGTTGTTTGTACAGGAGGAGGAGGATAGAACCAAGGTTGTGCAGGAGGAGGAGGAGATTAAAACGTTGGTTGTGCTGGAGGAGGAGGAGTAGATGAAAACGTTGGTTGTGCAGCAGGAGGAGAAGATGAAAAAGGTAGTCGCCGTCCCCGGCGAGAGTATCGCCGAAGCCCGGAAGATCCGGCACCTTCGTGATAACGTTTGAAACTCATACGGTCAGACATTTGAAACGTTTGATGAGAATTGTGACTCAGAATGGTTGCATTGATGTTGTATTTATAGGGTAAGAAATTTGAAACGTTTGAAATTCAAACGTTTGAAAACTGGCGGTCAAATTCAAAAGTTTGAATAATATTTTATTATTAACTATTTAAATAAATGTTTTTAAATATTTTAATATAAATTTTTAAATAAAAATTTTCAGATTGTTTAATACATTTTTTAAATATTTTAAATTTATTATTTTTATTATGTTTATTAATTTATTAAACTTTTTTTATTAAGAAAATAAAAAATAAATGAAATTTCACATGTCACTTCCCCCTCCCCCTTCCCCCCTCCCTTCCACTCCTCACAATCCCCCCCCCCCCCCCACATGGGTCCCACAAGTGCCACATGATGCTTCGCACCCCTCTTTCAACCCATCCACTCCCTATAGTCTAAAATGAATATCATGCGGGATTTATTGCTTACAAATTAGAGGTCAAAGCATGAAGACAATGAAACCAATAAGGAAAATATGTTCATCCTGTATATGTCACATCTTCGAAAACCCTTACAAAATTACATCTACCTTTTAAATGAAATTCAAGCCATCTCTAGGGGCTAATATAGATGCTTAACTAAAAATCAACTCGCTGCCTTCTAGGTTTAACACATATGTTCATTTAGTTGTAAAAATAAACATCATGCAATGCTTGACATTCAATGTCCATTTACTTATCAAAAGTTAAAGATAGAAATTATGAATTCAGGTTATGTTTTATGTCTAGCAAAACAAATGGGTTATGCTAAAAATATTAAAGTGAGTAGGGGAACATATCAAGCTCGTCCTGCTTTGTCGTGAACTAAAATAACCTGATTTGACCTGTTACCCACTGTTTGGCAACCCATTTTTCTGCCTCTACCATAAATATAAGAGCAAGCGTAGTGGTGAGGGAATTCAACAATGCCCAGCTCCACTTGGATTCATTCTATTGGCCAACCATAAAGGAGTTATAGAACGCCTTCAAAGCAGCGTGAAAAATATAACGCTCCAGCCCATTTTGCCCCAAAACGCCCAGGGGGCGGTGTGGGGTGTTTTGGGGGCGTTTTTTTTGCCCATTCAACGCCCAAAATTGGTTTCCATTACACACGGTCTAAGCATGGTTGATGTGTACTAAAATTAACTTGATGTCATTTATTCCGTTTGGCCACTCATTTTTCCGCCTTTACCAGAAATAAGAAGCATACTATATTTTACACTAGATTTATATCGCGTAAGCGTCCCGGGGTTAAGAAATCTAATATGACATATCAATTTTACATACGAAATAGACTAATGCGCTTTACAGTTACATGCAGCAAAGCTTCGGGTAGCACCTAACCTAGCTATATGTTCACTGTGTGCATAGCTTTACATGTTGACATTTACATCATAGTTGGGCTATACAGGGTTCCAACGGGTTAATCTCAAGGCATATAGTCTAACCAATAGACCCACTAGTTAGTTCAAGCCTCAGTTAGTTCAACAATTCATGCTAGACTGTAGGAGTTCCATGCACAACCCTAACAGTTAGAAATCCATGCAATTGAATAAGAATTCCAACTTGTTACCCCGACAAAAACAAACAATGTTCACCTACACGAACTATCCATATGCATTGTCCAACAAGGACAATTAAACTCTTACTAACTTGTGTACAAGGGTATTAATCTTAATACGCATACGTATGTACATCCATAAGACAAGTTTATATGTAGCAAATTCCAAATTTTATATATGTGTATGTATATTCACGGCCACACACATACACAACACCAAGGTTTCCATGCTTTACACGACAATTTCCCATGGAAACACCAAAGTAGAATGAGGGACACACATTAGCTATTCCTTACACAAGTTGACTTCCTAAAACCATCAAAAACACTATGTAGGAAGCATCTACAAACATGAAAATACATTGGGAATGAACAACTCCCTTGCCCATACATACATACATACATACATACATACATACATACATACATACATACATACATACATACATACATACATACATACATACATACATACATACATACATACATACATACATACATACATACATACATACATACGATTACATACACACACTCACCATACACTCACCATTCTTATCCATAACACACCACACATCCATGCCTTACACTAACATGGCAACAACACAATTCACATGGACCTCAAGACTAAGTTGACTTGCCACAAAAGCTCCTTTTTGTCTCATTATTTTCGGCCCCCAAGAAGTCTCCAAAGAGGTGTGCATACAATCCCCTAGGACACTAGTTAACCATTTGCACTAGGATGGCAAAACATAAAACACTTGATCATTCCCACAATGTCAACCTTGCCAAAGTATTTTGCTCCTTCCCTATGTCTTTCGGCCGCTAACACCACCCCTACAAACCAAGCCAAAACTCAAGGTCAACATATTACTCTTACAAGGTCTCAAGGAGAATGCACATTAAGAAAACAAAGAGTTAACCTTCCCCAATTGTGAACCAATGAGACCATGCCCATCCTCTCACCAATCGACTATATATAGAGCCAAGAACACCTTATGATCACACCACAACTCCTCACAAACTCACTAACACTTGAACACCCTTTCTTCTCCCTTGGATACACTCGGCTGAACCCCTCTCACCCCACCAAGGCTTCATTCGATCACTAGCCATCAACCATTGGGAGTCACAAGCCACTAGCAAGCCTTTAGGAGTCATTTGGAAGGAAGTTAGCTTATTGATTTCTTATTTTTCTCGGTTATATACGTGAGGTATAACACTCGACCCTTTAGTCTTGTTTACAAACTACTCGGCTACATGTAATGCTCACCTGAAGCCTATACATACTCGTGGGGGTCGCATGCGATCATTTGTGGGATATATGGGTTAACATAAAGTTGGTGAGTTCACGGGTTTTCTATATGATGGACATGTTTAAAACCGGTTACAAAAAAATCGGTTTATAAAAAACCGGTTCCAGTTTTTTTGTACACCTCTAGTGAGAGGATGGACATGGTCTCATTGGTTCACAATTGGGGAAGGTCAACTCTTTGTTTTCTTAATGTGCATTCTCCTATAGACCTTGTAAGAGTAATACATTGACCTTGAGTTTTGGCTTGGTTTGCAGGGGTGCTGTTAGCGGCCGAAAGACATAGGGAAGGAGCAAAATACTTTGGCAAGGTTAACATCGTGGGAATGATCAAGTGTTTTATGTTTTGCCATCCTAGTGCAAGTGGTTGACTAGTGTCCTAGGGGATTGTGTGCACACCTTTTTGGAGACTTCGTGAGGGCCGGAAATAATGAGACAAAAAGGAGCTTTTGTGGCAAGTCAACTTAGTCTTGAGGTCCATGTGAATTGTGTTGTTGCCATGTTAGTGTAAGGCATGGATGTGTGGTGTGTTATGGATAAGAATGGTGAGTGTGTGTATGTAATCGTATGTATGTATGTATGTATGTATGTATGTATGTATGTATGTATGTATGTGTGGGCAAGGGAGTTGTTCATTCCCAATGTATTTTCATGTGTGTAGATGCTTCCTACATAGTGTTTTTGATGGTTTTAGGAAGTCAACTTGTGTAAGGGATAGCTAATGTGTGTCCCTCATTCTACTTTGGTGTTTTCATGGGAAATTGTAGTGTAAAGCATGGAAACCTTAGTGTTGTGTATGTGTGTGGCCGTGAATATACATACACATATATAAAATTTGGATTTTGCTACATATAAACTTGTCTTATGGATGTATATACGTATGTGTATTAAGATTAATACCCTTGTACACAAGTTAGTAAGAGTTTAATTGTCCTTGTTGGACAATGCATATGGATAGTTCGTGTAGGTGAACATTGTTTATTTTTGTCGGGGTAACAAGTTGGAATTCTTGTTCAATTGCATGGATATTTCTAACTATTAGGGTTGTGCATGGAACTCCTACAGTCTAGCATGAATTGTTGAACTAACTGAGGCTTGAACTAACTAGTGGGTCTACTAGTTAGACTATATGCCTTGAGATTAACCCGTTGGAACCCTGTATAGCCCAACTATGATGTAAATGTCAAAATGTAAAGCTATGCACGCAATGAACATGTAGCTAGGTGTACGGATATGACCAGTGATTTCGACGGGTGTCACAATACGTTTTTTTTTTTTTTTTTTTTTTTTTTTTTTGTAAATGTCGAATTCCATAACGTGCATGCTAGAATTGGTTTACTTTATAAATAATACGTTTCTTGTAAACGTTTCATTTCCTAACATGTGTGTTATAAATGATTGATTATATTAGACAAAATATATTGATTTAGAAAGTTTTTCTAAACGTCTCGTTTATTAAAATGGGTGTTAGAAATAGTTTATCTAGATTAATTAACAAGCCTTATAATGATTTTTGTAATCATTTGTTTCTAATGAGTGTGTTATAACCGGCTTATTTTATACAAACGATAAGTGTTATATTGATTTTTGTAATCAATAATTTCTAACTAGTGTGTTGGAAATGGTCTTTTAGATGAATTAATAAGCATTATAATGATTTTTGTAATCATTTATTCATAACGAGCGTGTTAGAATATATTTATTGTATATAAATTATTATGCTTTATAACGATTGTGTAATCGTTTATTTATAACGAGCGCATTACAACCAGTTTATTGATAAGCTTTAGAACGATTTTTGTAAACGTTTATTAATAATGCTATCGAGTATGTTAAAAACGTTTATACAACCGTCAACATTATGTTTATTTATGGGGGTTGCTAAACGTACCCTCCTCTCTTACTAAACATACCCCTTCTCTTAAGTTTCACATTAATACAATTTAAACCTTTTTATTTTTATATTGCCAATTTTTTATATTTTTTTATCAACTTAAAAAAATAACTTTTTTATGTTTTATTGATTTTTTCATGTTTTTTAAAACAATATTTTATTGTTTTAAAACTATTTCTTTTAATTTTCCTAAATGCGTTTCTTTCTTATTTTGATATTTTTAAACGTTTTTTAAAACAGTTTTATTGTATTAAAACGTTGTCTTTTAGTTTTTCTAAGTACGTTTTTTTCTTATTTCGAACAAGGAAAACACTTTTTTCTACACATGATTAAATTACATTAGAAAGCTTTTGCAAATGATTTTTGGTAAAAGTTTTTTAACATGTTTTTTTTAAAAGATCTTATCTTTTATTAATAAAGAATGGTTAGCTAACATTCAGTTTGATCAACACATTTCATTCTTTTCTCAAGTGATCTTAAATGGTGCAACTAAATCAAATAAAAAAGTTTGTATATACCATTTAAAAGAGGTTGAATTCTTGCAGTTTATGATTTCAAAATAGTTGTATGATTAGAATGAATACGTTGACATTGAAAATAAATTAAAACCAATAATTGATTAGGTTATATAAATATGGATTTGTGAAGTTTTAGTATTAGTTTCACCACTCCTAACTTTTAAATATAGTAAAAAATGAGGATTTTTAAAGGGGTGAAATTTGACAAATTTAAAGTGGTATTTTAAGAAAAGGGGGTATAAAAATTAGAAAGAGGGTGTGCATTTAGCCCACCCTTTTTTAAAGGGGTGAAATTTGACAAGTTTAAAGTGATATTTTAAGAAATGAGGTATAAAAAGTAGAAAGAGTAAGTGCATTTGGCCCACCCCTTATTTATTCTTGCAGTCAATAATAATCGTACAAAACTACATGGTTCAAGGTTTTGTTGAAGACTATGCAAAGATTCGTATAAGAAGACAATTCAAATTCTTGTTGAAGACTACGGTTTGAATCATTGTATTTACATATGTTGCATTTTATTTTATTTTTTCGTTTGGATTTGTATGGGTAGTACGATTTTGTATAAAGAGTGTGATTAATATTATTTAAATAAAATCATGACCTATGTCTTATAGAAATTTTGACCGGATGTGCTCCATGCTATGTCCTACAAAATTTTTGACCGGATGTGCTCCACGCTTGGTACGGTACGGTGGACCGACACAGAAGGGCCCCACAAGACTTTTTCAGGCCACCACACCGTGCAATATTAGTATTTAATCATTTAGCAATAAACAATTAATTACTAGCTGACAAGTTATAGCACCCTTAATTACTTACGTTTCACATCACCTTACCTCTTGTAAGTTCGTCGTTGTTGACGATGCGGTGTGGGGGACGGCCTAGGGCTTGTGAGGCCTGTCCAGGGTCGGCCACACTGCCCCTAGGCCGTCCATGTCGTCTTCGTTCTCCTAACGACGCTAACGACGGACCAATTAATTAACTAATTGCCTTTTTTGAAGGGAGGGAGGTTCATCTCCCACCCCTTGCTCCATCCCCATCTTGACAAGCCTACCCACAATAACGTGGCAGCCCATCCCGGAGGACTACCTCCGTCCAAACCCCATAGCCTGAGGGAGGGATGTTTACAAGCCCAAACTACCCTAGCTTGTATCAATCACATATTGTCATTTGTCAATTCACTATTAATCTAAAATTTCCTCAAAATATTTTAATAACTGGTAACAACAACCTCAAATACCCTAGGTGTCACCACACTATTCTTTCTCTCTATCTTTTTCAAACTCCTGATTTAGAGGGTGTTTAGGATTGAGTTTCAAAACAACTTATTGAGTTATTGGCGTTTTCAAAAAGCTAATAAGTCAATAAGCTGTTTGTGTAACCCAAAAGCACTTTCTGTTTTGACTTTTAAAGGTTGAAAAATATGTTTTTGAAAAGTTAGAAATCCTGGCTTTTGGCTTTTGACTTTTGAAAAAAAATTACAAATCTACCACCCATACAACTAATATTCACAATAAGTTAAGCGAAACACTTAAAAAAGTAACAATTTATTGACTTTTTGACGTTTTTCATCCCAAAAACTAACCAAAACACTTTTTATTAAAACTTTTTTCCAAAAAGTTGTAAGTCAATAAGCAATTTTGCATTTTCAAACTCAATCCCAAACACCCTGCTAAGGTATCCAAATTGATAGGAATAGTGTTACCGATTTGGGTACTTGGGTAAGGGTACCTACCCGAATTGGTACCGTCCCCACTTAAGTCATGTAGGTGTGATAACCAATTGCATTTCCTATAAAACATTTAAGACTTTATGAGGTTTAACAAATGAAATGTTCTTTAGCTATTCATACACCTTTAAAGTTTTGTCTTAAAAGTATCTATTCTTGTATGCCTAAAGTTTATAACAAGTTAAAAGACTATGGTAACAAGAAAATAACGCATCAATGATCAAGTGGTAATTTCGGTTTTTGTCCTTTATTTCAACGTTATATCTACAGTACTCAATGTTTACTAATTTAAATGAGTTCGTTCATGTTTAAAAATTGACAATAAAAATTCTGTAAAGTTGAAATGATCATTGAATACCTTTTAAATATAACTTAAAAAAAAAAAAAAGAAAACCATAATAATTAGAGCATCCACAGTGGGAAACTCAACAAATTACTTCAAACCGTCAAATCATCATGCCACATCATTTAAAACCACAACATCAAACCCACTCTTCTCCTTCAACCATAAGCCACTCCAAACCTCCACCTCATCGCCTCCTGTTCCTTTTATTTAATTTATATCCAATACACAAAAAAACCTTTTTTTTTATTTAATCACCTAAAGTACACGCGAGACCCACACAAATTCTCTAGCAAATCGTCCGCTTGAGCGGACCTCTGCACCACCAGACCCCACCTCCAATGGTAGGATTCATTTTGTTGGCCTGTCCGCTATGACCGGACCGTCCGAATGGGACGGTTGGAAATGCTCTTATCCCACCTTACTATGTTCTTCCTCCCCGATTTGTTTCTTGTATCCCCCATTATGTTAATCACCTTTGTGTGTAGATCATCACTTCTATGTACACCACTAGCTGAAAGGAGCAAGATGTGGCTAGGTGGTCGACAAATGTGACAGTGGGTCAACCGTTGTCAAGTGGCCTTTGCTCGAACATGGTCTGATGAAATAAAAGTCCAATTACGAGTGGTTGTTTTTCCTTAAAAGTTTCAAAGTTTTTTTTTTATGTCCACTATTGAATACATGGCCATTCTTAAATATCGTCTAATGATCCCCATGTACCAGGATGATGGAATATGTCCGATTTGTCCTAAGGTCTGCCTGGATGAATACGGGGAACATGCGGTTCATTGTAAGGAGTTACCCGGTTTCAAATATCGGCATGACTGGGTTCGAGACAATCTGTGAGACATTTTAAGACGGGTTGGGATCTCAGCCAAGAAGGAGGCCCCTGTGAACTTCCTCTCGGATCCAGCAGAAGGGAGATCCACTCTACGACCAGCTAATCTCCTTGTCTTTGGGTGGGCCGGAGGGAAGCATGCTTGTGTTGACTTGACGGGTGTATCTCCCCTAGTTGGGTTGAGGGATAGTGGCTTTGAGCAGGCCAAGCGGTGCGGAAAGCAGAGGCAAAGAAGATAGAAAAACATGCTAAAGCCTGCGAGGAGAACCAACACGTTTTTGTACCCTTGGCCTTTGATACCTTTGGCTCATTGGCACCGGAGGCTACCCCGTTTCCTGACTAGGGTCCAGCGGGTTATTAATAGTAGTGTCTCGGCTCCGGGCAGGGTTACGTTTTTAGTAGGTTAGGATTTGCTATTCAGAAAAGGATGGCGGCGCAGCTTGTTGCCCGTCTGCCCGTTATCTTGATGTAATTTTTCTTGTTCTGGAATAATATTTATAAAATAAAAAAAACATGTTTAAATAGATATTCCATATAAGTTCTAACACCACCCCGTTAAAACAATAAACATATTAGAAAATAGAAATGTTAAAAAAATTCCAAGAAGATGAATAATTTTTTCATTAATTTATATACATGATACTTAATGTAGAGATGCACAAACTAGGTATTTTCAATACTTGGCACGAAACCGATTCCAAGTACAGTCAGGTTAGTACCACTTAAACCGGACAATGAAAGAGCCGGTTTCGGTTCTTAACTTAAAAAACCATAAATGGTGTACCCAGATTCGGTTCGAATATGAAACCAGTTTTTCAATAACCGAGTATAAAATAACCAGTTATATTTATACCCGGGTCCAATATTTTTTCACCTCTACTTAACCATAAGTTGGATATCCTTTAATGGGCATTCAATTTGGGCCCATATCCCCCAACTCTCATAGTCTAGAATCAATCAACTTAATAATCCAACCCATTAACCACCAAACAACAAACCATGTTCACCTCTCTTCCAATCCTTAGGTCCTTAACCATACTCAAATGCTCAAACCACACCTTTCTCCACACCTTTCTCCACACCTACATGGCTGCGCCACCCACAACCACCGTCTGTTCCGGTGCTCTTTCCATTAACGACGCTTCTCCTTCAATACAAGATCATGTAAACCCAAGACCCACCACTATTAGCCTCCAAGAATGGCAATCATGGGGCACTGATTCGCCAATACCAAAACAAGTAGCAGAAATTGTTGAGGAAATGGTTGATTTAGAGAAAAATAGTAATGCCCAGATGAAGTTTGGAGGGCTTGGTGGTAAACTCAAGGTGATTTTAAGTTTTAGCCCTGTTGTGATTGATGGGTCTTTTTTATATGAGCATCTTATTCTATTGTAGTATTGTTTATAGTGAAATGTCCAAATCTGTTTATTGATGAACGCATTGTGGGTGATTTGATTGATTGTGATTTGTAAGAGGTTTAAAGTTTGGGAATTTATTGTGTAGGTTGAGGTTTGGGACAAGTTTTGTGGGGTGAGAATGGGAGCTAGGCTTGTCATGCTTTTATGAGGCTTGAGCTCGAGCTTGGCTTAGTTCGAGTTGTTCGAAATTGGTTTGGTATGCATTTATTAGAGACGGAAGTTTGAAAGTTAGTTATATAAACCCAACTTTTCATATATATACAAATGAAACAGTACAACCCTATATATATAATTCATGAACCGGTGTGATCTAACCAACACAAACATAGGACTTTTGGTTTAAGTTCAAAATTAAAGTCTAACACTAGCCACTATTTTGAGCTCGAGCTCAGCTCGAAAAAAAAAAAAAAAAAAAACATAAGAGCTTGAACTCGGCTCGGCTCGGCTCGAGGTAATTTGAAAGCAATTTTAAACGAGCTAAAAGCTTGGCTCGAGCTCGACTATGTTCAAAGGTCAAAATCGCATACATAAAAACATAATTTAACATTTGTGTAAAGCTCGAGCTTGGACTCGATAACTGAACGAGTCATATTTTAGGCTCGAACTCGGGCCGAGGCTCGTTAAGGCTCGGCTCATTCGATCTTTTTACCGATCCGATCCCGAGTAGCTCTCGAGCCACTACGCCTCGTTTACACCCTTAGGTAATAGGGTAAGTGATGAATATGGTCCCTAAGTTTTTTAATTTTGTCTTTTATGTTTATTTGGTTTTGGCCTTTTAGATATATGATATTTAGTGAAAAGGGTTTGATTAATCATTAAACTATGTGTCTATGTTATAAAACTTCAAACAATTTGAATGGGTTGACTAATGAAGGGTCAATCAAGACTGAGCAATGTTTAGTTAGTGTTTTATGGTTTTTGAGATGCATTGGATTGTTAAATGCTGACATTTCTGTCCTAGGTTCACTTCTATCTAGTTAAATTGGCAAACTCACGGTTGTAAAAAGCGCTTGAGGCGATTTGGAAATGCATGTGGGTCAAAATTGGTCAAGTTTAGAGACTGTAGGAGGCTAAAATGTATAAACAACTAAAGGGATGAATAGATTATGGATGACTTACTTGAAAACACTGATATGTAAAAGAGATGCAGCTTTTGTTTGTACATAAAGCTTATTATTTGTGCAAAGAGTAATGCCTCGCGGACATGAAGCTCTTGCTTTGTGCCTTAGTTTTTGGGACCTAAACGTCCTAGAGTGCCTTATGCGTTTAGAAATAAAGGACAAAGGAATAATATGAATTTTATAGAACCAAACTGATAGATGTTTTTGGATTGCTTCTTTGGTTTGAGTGTTTGGCAGATTTTGGTTATTTAAAACTTACAAGTAAATAGAAAAGTTCAGGACCAAAAGATGCATATGTTTCTTGAAAAATGAGGGATTTTGTGAAATGCGAGTAAACGAGACTCAAATTCGGTTATAAGAAGGGGACATATATGTATTTTTGTTAGCAGAATTTTCAAAACTAGTTATTTGACCTTTAAAACCATAGTCAGAATCCCTTTAGCCAAACGCTAAAAACTAGTTATTGTGAATTTGTGACTTAAGTAATTGAATATCTGTTTCATAATTCATATCTGAAACCCTAATTGTTTAAATAGTTAGCTAACTATCTCTCTTTTTTTTTTACTCTGATTGTTCAAGTCACAATAGCTAACTCCAAACATGAAACACCCTTTTAGTTTACGTAAATTGCGCATTCAATTTTCAGGGAGATTTCAAGACACAAGAAGATAAAAACACAGAGAAAAATACAAAGCTTTAGATGATTCTGAACAAAAGCTTCATTTCTTTTCAGCTAGACAAATCGCATGCCGTTTACTTGGAAGCAGAGGTTACCTTTGTCAAAAGGTATGAGTTTTTTTTTCTTTTTATAATTGTACTTGGTTACTTTTAAAATCAAGTTCGGTTTGTCATACAAATATGGTCATGGGAATTTATAATTAAATTTTTACAGTGTTGGCTTCCTCAAGAAGATTGCATGTGTTCAAGACTTGTACCTTGTAATCTTTGGCATCGGATACGTTTTTGGTTATATATGCATCCAAAGGTATAAGACTATTGACCAAATTTCATCGACAAAGGCTCATGTCATCCTCGTTTGATGCAAATTTGTAAATTTTTGTAGGATTTCTTGAGGCAAAACAACACAGGGAAGTTGTTATGGCAAGTGTTTGGAATCAATGCAGCTAAATTGTGCTTATTTGGCATAGACGAGCATGAAGAAATCATGTGGAAGGCATTTACGCATTCGGGTTGGTCAAATTTTTTCTTACTACTTAATCCATCTCATGAAGATTGCACCATTTTCCTCTCTTAGAAAGATTCTTTATGCCAAAAATACCAATTGTCACGTTCATCGTATGGATAAAATTTGTGCTATTGAATTTTTCCACACGGTTCCTTTATATCGTCTTTTGGCAGGGTCATTTTAGACCTTTGACACGTAACCAAAACAATATCCTTTAGTTGTCTGTGAGATGTCCTTGAAAGTTTCTAATACTTCTATATACTCGCTCTGTATTTTTCGTTGAATATACTTATTTGCCACTCTTGATATTCTCCCAACATTTCCTTGTGTTTTTTTTGTTTCTTTTTGTAAGAGGGCATTTTAGATATTTGACATACCATTCAATATCTTCCCTAAATTATATATGTAAATTCTTAATTTCTTTGTAACCTTGAGAACCTGTTAAAGAAAACTCACGTGCCCCACCAATACCCTCCTAGACCAGGTAAACACCGTAAGTTTTGGGCAGATGGCCTTCAAGGTGTTAAGGTAGAAAACCAATATAAGCGTGATTAAACCCGAGACACTTAGCATTATACCACACTACCACCCCTTGAAGGGTGTGAAGTAAACTTGCGTTATCATTAACTAAATTTTGGGTTCAAAACTATATTTCAAGTCAAACATTATAACATTATTGGATATTGGATTCTTGCATTGATTTAAATGTATTTGAACTTATTATTTTGTTTTAGACAAAATAATTTTTTCTTTCTATTATTGATAAAGTAACTCCTTTTAGTAAATCAAATGTTATGAAAATTTTGCAGGTAGAAATAACGTATGGTGTCTTTATCCAAATAAGAACGCACCTACAAAATCAGTAGAGGATAGCTTTGCCGGTCGTAATTCAAATAATCTTCCCTCTGATCCCCACCAGGTACTTTGTTTTCTTATTATTGTTTTGACATCAAAAGTCAAAATTCGAAAGTCAACAAGGTGATAACTTACTAGATTATATGTGCAGACAGATGCCGGTGGATATCTTAACTTTATTTTGATTGATGGTACATGGAGCAATTCGGCTGCAATGTTTAGGCGATTGAAGGTATCTTGTGGCATTTGCATACAACATAACATTATCATCCTATTTATTGGGACCCACCCTAATTTCAGATGCAGTTTCGGAAGCAATCAAATGGCTCAATAAGCAAATGATAATCACACGACTCAAAAAGGAACCAAAAGGTTCAAGAACAATGTTCTTCAATTTAATAACCAATAAAAACTAAACTAAAACATAAACCTTGAACCTAATTTATAATTAGGAGATAATCTTGCATCAATTTCCTCCACTTTAGTTAAACTAGACTCATTATTTATTTATTTTTATTAAAAAAATATCGATTGCAGGAACGAGCAGATTTGATATGGGGAGATGATCTTCCTTGCATATCACTCTCCACAGGTGCCTCTGCAATGCATAAACTTAGGCCACAACCATCATGGGACCGAACCTGTACAGCAGGCGCTGCCATTGGACTACTAGACGAGCTACATCTTGTTTCACAATTTAACTCCTTAGGGTTGGATAAACAAGCTGAAGCAGTTGAAAACAGTGTCGATGTTCTGTTGGCATCACTAACGGCTCGAAGGGTTCGTATGGGTCGATCCATCACTCGTAGACAAAGGCACCATGATGATTTCTGCTAATCACCATCACCCATATACAAGTTTTGCAATGAAGAATTGGGCTCTTGAAAGTTTAAAGGTTTTTTCCCTTCCCATTGTATCAACCACATATTCTTAGTTTAAAGGATATGTTATTTGGAGAAGATTAATGAAGAGTTTGTTCGGGCTAAGGTGTAAATTAAGCGACTTTAGCCGAGCTTGACTCGTTTAGCACAAGAGAGTGGAAATTTTGATTCCTGTGTTCTTGATCTCGGCTTGTTTAGCTAAATGGATCTTAAACTTGGCTAATTTCGACTCGTGTGTTAAAGTTGCATTGCAGGTAATCTTACAAGGGTCAATCTTGTCTGCTTTAATATACACGAGAAAGCTTGTGGCAATTCGGCCCACTTGCCTTATTGTTGGGCTTGGTTGGTTGTGGTTTTAGTCTTTTAGACACAGCTTTTAGGTTATTTTGAATTTTGAAAGAGTGACATTTGTTATATGCATCATAATTACCAACTAGTAATATGCCCTTCACGTTGCGGCGGCATGTTATGTTGTAAATTTAACTTGAGTAAGGCGATCGAAATGTAGATAAAAAACACGTGGCAAAATAAAGATAAAAACATCTGTGAAGAAATGTAGATAAAAACTTCGGGACAACATACTCGCAAATCACAAAAAAATAATTTGTAAATTAAACTTGAGTTGAATTGTGACCTATGAAAATTCATTATAATTAACAATTATTAAATTTAATAAAAGGGGTTGAATAAATCTCTAATCATTATATAATTTAAAAAAGTACATAAAATATTAACACATAATTTTTCAACATATTTAATTAAACCACAGGAAAAGAATGTGATATAAAATGTGTTACGATATGTGTTGTTGAAAAGAATATTGCACAAAAAAAAAAAAAAATGATGTCAATTTTTTAATTGTTGGTTGGTAAGTAATATTACATTGTAAATATTGTATGATCAAACGTATGAAAGGTTTTGCTTAGTTATTTAACTTTTTTACCTTATGGTTTGTTACTTTGTTTATCTATAACTTATTGATGAGTTGACATTCAATGGAAACCTCAACCCTCTTTTGAATGTGCCATGTGACACATTGAGGTGAGAGTTTTTAATTTATTTTTTTTATTTTGTTTTCATCCATTCTCCTATATTTATCTAACCCTAATCTCTTTAAAAATTTAAAAACAAATTTAGATTTTTCTCTCTAATGTTTCCTCTCATCATTTTTAAACGTTAATATGTTTTATATACGAGATTTTTTAAAGAAAAAAATTACACCAAATTAACGAGCGTTTTATTATCTTTCCAACGAGTACGATAGTGCTATATAAAAATCATAGAAAAAAACGACTATTTTTTATGGGGTTTCGTTCATACAGGAAAAAAAACACAAAGTGTTCAGGTTATTTCATTAATCATGTTTTTTCTTTTAAACCAGGTTCTTATATACAATGTTGAAATTTAGCCCAATTGCCATGCTATCATTGGAATTTTACTCTTCTAAAGATGGATAGGTATACTTCATCAAGAGAAGCTAGAAGAAAGAATCGCGCAACACTGCAACACATGGTGTCACCTTATAGCAAAGTTATATTTTTATTTATTTAATTACAAGAGTAATAATTATTACTATTAGTATTAGTATTATTAGAATGGTTATATTTTTCAACCCCGGGACACTCCCGGGATAAAAGCTTGTATATATATATATATATATATGTATATGTATAGGGGAGGGTAAATTGCAAACCCCATTGAGTTAAGAAAACTAAGAAAACCCTTGTAAAAACCATCTAATTTTTTTTTGAAAAAAATGCACAAGGTAACATACATGTATTAAAGCGTTTTGGACCAAAAAAATAAAAAAAAGTGCCGATTGGATATTTAAAAAAAATAAACAAAATTTGCGTTGTTACATATGTAACAGACTTTGTTTATTTTATTTTTTAAAAATATCCTATCGGCGTTTTTTTTTATTTTTTTTTGCCCAAAACGCTTTAATACATGTATGTTACCTTGTGTATTTTTTTTTGAAAAAATAAATAAAAAAATTTAGATGGTTTTTACCAGGGTTTTCTTAGTTTTCTTAATTCAAGGGAGTTTTCAGTTTATACTATTATATATATATATATATATATATATATATATATATATATATATATATAGGGGAAGGATAAAATGAAAACCCTCTTGAGTTGAGAAAACCTTTGAAAACCCATGTAAAAAACCATTATTTTTTTTGAAAAAAATAACCAATGTAAAATACATGTTTTTAAGCATTTTGGGCAAAAAAAAAATAACAAAAGCGCCGATGGTTTTTACAATTGACCTCTCTCTCTCTCTCTATATATATATATATATATATATATATATATATATATATATATATATATATATATATATATAGGGTAGGGATCATGCGAGAACCAACTTTAGGGAGAGAACTAAAGAACCAATGTGAACAAGGGCATTATTGTAAATACTCATCTTATGCCATCTCCAACAAATTAATACTCATCATCTTCTTCTACAACCTCATCCAATCATCCCTGTTCCTCCAATCTATCACGAATATTAACAATAATAATAATAATCTTCACTGTTACTCCATATATCACTATGTTTAATGCTCACAACCATAAACCCCTAATTTTCACACAAAATTTCAATGGAGAAGCAGCTGGTGTTAACATTCGCATCTGATGAAGTAACCGATCTAAAAGTTGCAGATACTGAATTAGAAATTAGATCGTGGAACTTATTCGCTGATTTATTATCTATAGATCGACCAGTTCCTCTAACCGAGCTCGCATCCCGATGACGAGTATTAAAGCCTTGTTTCTCATCGAAAAAACTCATATATTATCAATTCAATCCTCTGCACGAAGTCAACCAGAGACGTTGACACCTTACGTATTGCAGCAACGATAGCGGATATCATGATATCATCATCTTCGCATTTGTTAGAGTTGTCATTATTATTATCATTATCATTACTGTTGTTGTTTCGATTGAATGTAGGTAGTCAATTGTTATGTTGAATTGTTGATGAAGTTTTGTTTGCTGATTATAGTTAGGTTATTATGATGATCAGATCTGGTATGTGTAGGTTAGATTGTTGTTTGTTGTAATTAACAAAGTAATGGTGTTGCACATGTGCATTCAAGTCGAAATACTCTGTGGATAACTAGAGTGACTGAATCGGAATTCCGACTGGTCAAATAAACTGTGTCTAGCGAATCAGAATTCCGAATGGTCAAATAACTAGAGCGACTGATGCACATGTGCATAATTTATATGGTAATGTTGAAATTAATGTTAATGCACATGTGCATTAAAGTTTAATTCTTGTTAATTTGGATCTGTTTAATTTGTTGCAGGTGTCTTACGACTACAAATGGATAGAAGACAGTGATCGTTGAGAATGGAGAGGTGACAAAGACGGAATTTATACGGTCCGGAAGGCAAAACAGTTGTTCGTCGATTGGTCATCTTCCCCGTTAGCTTAATTTACAATCCCACTTAGTAGCGTAAACGGTAACGCTTATTACTTCCATTAGTGTTGTATTGCAAAAAAAAAGTGGTTGCTTTTTTCTTATGTCAGTTTAGTTTTATTGCAGCTAAGACAGAAAGTTCAAGAGCAAATGGGGATGAACGCTTACAATCAAATTAGGGCAAATGAGACCCTTTACTTTTAGTACCAACAAAGGTTCAAAAGTGGTTGCCTTTTCTTATATCAGTTCAATTATATGCAGCCAAGACATAAAATTCAAGGGCAAATGGGGATGAACATTTACAGGTGAATTAGGGCAAATAGGTCCCTTTGTTTTAGTAACCAACAAATGGTCAATTTAACAAATGGTAGTCGTTAAAGACGGTGGCGACCCAAGGGTTTTCTGGTCAAATAAACTGTGTCTAGCAAACCGGAATTCCGAATGGTCAAATAACTAGAGCGACTGATGCACATGTGCATAATTTATATGGTAATGTTGAAATTATGTTAAGCACATGTGTATTAAGGTTTAATTCTTGTTATCATTAAGGTTATGCATAGTTTATATGGTAAAGTTAAAATTAATGTTAATGCACATGTGCATTAAAGTTTAATTCTTGTTAATTTGGATTTGTTTAATTTGTTGCAGGTGTCTTACGACTACAAATGGATAGAAGGCAGTGATCGTTGGGAATGGAGAGGTGACAAAGACGGAATTTATACGGTCCGGAAGGCAAAACAGTTGTTCGTCGATTGCAGCAACAATGTTGTCGGACAGAAGGTTAAGTGGAAGGTCTGGACTCCTCTCAAGTGTAAGTTACTGATATGGCGGGTAGTTCGGAGTGGCATACCTACAAAACAGGAGCTGCAGAAACGTGGTGTCATATTAGCAGACGATATTTGTCCGTTATGCACCGAAGCTGATGAAACAGTCACACATTTATTTACAGGTTGTTGGTTCGCA
The DNA here is from genome assembly GCA_030844895.1 of Ambrosia x helenae. NCBI lineage: Eukaryota > Viridiplantae > Streptophyta > Magnoliopsida > Asterales > Asteraceae > Ambrosia > Ambrosia x helenae. The sequence goes on from CM061223.1 coordinate 54,967,924, forward strand.
CATGAGTTGTGGTTTAGGATATGCAGATGGTGCCAGTTGTAGCCAATGCTGCTGTTTGATGTTGATGATCTGATGTAGGTGGCTGAAACAAGTACGAAGATCGCTGCGCAACGGAGTTTACTCAGGGGTATTGTATACGCAACCATATAGTGTCTTTGGAATAAGCGGAACGCAAAGGTTTTCTCGGATAAAAGTCGGCAACGGTTTAAGTAGTTGAATATATTAGTGAAATACACATGTGCATGCAGAACACGTATCTTATATTATAGTTTTTATAAAGAGTTGTTTTAATTTTATTCATGTTTGTTGTCCAACAAATGTTTTATTTTTCATTTCATGTTATAATATGCCTGACTAAACAATTGACGAGTTCGAGTGTATTTTATATCTCAATTTACGTACATTTAATGATCGTTGAATAAAATTTTTTACCCCTTGTAACGTCCATTTAATAATCATTTAATTATGATAATTGACAATTCATTCAAAAGTGTGATTTAATAGTGAAATGCACATGTGCATACGGTGTATTTCTGTATATATAACAGTGAAATGCACATGTGCATCAGGATGACGTCATACGATGTCACAAGCCATTTTTTTTATTTTTTTTTTTCGAATTAATAATTCAAAATAATCATTTTGGTGTTTTTACTTTTTTATTTTTTTTATTTATTTAGGTTATATATTTTTTTTATTTTTAATTTTTTATGGAGGGGTTTTTGTAGACACCTTCATATTTACAAAAATGCCACCTGTTCACACTGGTTCTTTGGTTCTCTCCCTAAATGATGGTTCTCAAATGATCCAAATCCTATATATATATATATATATACACGCACCTGTTTTTTTAGTTTCAAGTTATTGAATATATTATCATATTTTAAGTTAAAAAAATAATAATAACAAATTAAAAAGAAAGTGAATATTATCATTTTATAGAATTACTTGAAATAAAAGTGTGAATATTAAATCAACTAGTTGTAAAAAATCACGCGCGTTGCGCGTTTTACAATCGAGATTTAGATGAGGTGTTAATCAATCAATGAATTATACAATCGAGATTCCATTTTGGTTGTAAACGTTAATAAAAATAAAGAAATCTACACATAAGGTAACACATGAAATTTGTAACGAAATTAAATAAGATTATGTTATTTATATTAATAGTATATAATATAATAATTTTTTTTAATAAAACAATATGAATAAAATAATAGTACGTAATATATTAATAATATATATAATAAAGTTTTTGAATAAAATAATAGTATATAATATATTAATTATGATGAGCATACAAGGCCGAATACTGATCCCGTCCCGTCCTGATTCCGATACCGTACCGAACCGATACCGAACCGAGTGGTTTCGGGATCGGTATCGGTACCCATATTTATGGATTTTCGGTTTCGGTATTATCGGTATCGGTACGAGATCGGTATGGTATCGGTATTTTAAGGTAAAATACCAATACCGAACTGATACCGTACCGTACTGTATGTGTCGGTATCTGTATTGGTTTTTTGGACTTTTCGGTATCGGTATTGTCGAGATCGGTATCAGTTCGGTACCAATACCCTCCCGAGCTCATCCCTAATATTAATAGTATATAATATAATAAAATTTTTAAATAAAATAAATATAATAAAGTTTTTAAATAAAATAATAATATAAATAAAATATTAATTTTTTACTATTCATTTTGAAGTTACTATTCAAATTAGTTTGTAAACTAATATAGTATAATTATACGTGGACTATGGACAAAAAGAGAAAACACAGGTATCACCCTTTCTCATCAACAAAATCTTCAACACTGTCAAGATCCAACCTCCCGACCAAAACTCCATGCCTATATCTTTCTATGATCTATCTAAATCCTTGTTTGGTTTTTTCAAACAAGAATCAAGAGGTGGCGGAGATAGTGGCGGACATAAAAACGATGGGCCTTCTTTGGTTTGGTTTAGAAGTAGATGTAACAAGGTTTCGGTAGATTGGTACATGTGGTGTAATTTTGAATTTTTGTAATTATTGGCCGTTTTTGACGTTTCTATGTCCATCTTGGAGATAGTTCGTTCGCCTTTTTGAATGAAGTTTGTTTAAAAAAAAAAAAAATCTAAATCCTTGTTTCTAAACAATGTATGAGAGCATTCACATCACGTCCTTATAATTTTGTGTGAGAAAACCCCATATTTTAGGATGGGGTTCAGTGTTGGATCTAGACCAAAACTTCGGGGTAACATTTAAAAAAAAATTGCCGCACTAAATGTAATAATCGATAATCTTTTTCTGTATTGATAGAGCTGTCAATTTATTATTCTTTTTTGTACCACAATGTATATATTTTAGGCTCAATACATGTACCCGATTTCTAATCGAAAATACTTAGATCTGATTATACCCATACCCGAACTCGGTTATACCTTATACCCGATACCATTTTTTAATACCCGATAGAATATCCAAATTTTTATAGTTTACAAATTTTATATTTAAATTTTCAAAAATTGCATATTATAAAGCAAATAATTTGTACTTTGGTGAAGTAATGTTATTGTATCTTGGTTTAATACTTTTTACTAATTACACAAAAAATATTTTTTAAACGAATTTATTATTATGTAAAATAATAATAAAAAAACTTACTTTTTAAAACCGAGTATTAATATTGGTGTCCAATACCCAATTATACTCGACCCCGATCACACCCACGTGTGTACAATATCCGATTATACTCGAACCAGATCACACCGTACCCGAGTACATATGGTATGATTTTTCTCCTGAATACCCGTACCCGAACCCTACTTGGTTTCTCTAAACACCCAATTTTTCTATACCCATTCATACCGGACCCGGTTCCATACCCGGATTTGAGTATTAAAAAAACAAGATGTCTGCAGATGTGGTTTGCAGATTGCAGACCTTTTACCTCTTCAAAAACAAACACTACCTTATAATTTTTTCATGTTGGACTAATAATAAAATTTTGAGAGTGTTTTGGGTATTTAAAAAAAATGAAGGGTAACGTTAATTTAATTTCAAGGGTAACATAATAAAAAAAAATGTAAAAGAACTTTTTTTTTTGCACTACACCGGAAAAATTGAGGGGTAGCGGATGTTACCCCTCTTTACTCACTATGTCCGCCCCTGACGGGGTTAGAGCATTCACAGTATAGTATGTTATGCATATTTTTGTGAGTGAAATCTTTGTGACATCCGTCCCTTTGAGTTTATCAGATTTACAACTTTAGTCCTTCTTGTAAATATGTGTTTATAAATTCAGTCTTTATATTTTATTTTCGTTGATCCCCAACAAATGAAATGTTATGACATATTAAGTCCTTGTATTTTTATTTATAAATACTTGTAAATATGTGTTTATAAATTCAGTCTTTATATTTTATTTTTGTTGATCCCCAACAAATGAAATGTTGTGACATATTAAGTCCTTGTATTTTTATTTATAAATACGTTTCAATAGGTTAAATATATAAGAATTTATATTACTTGTTTTCTTTTAAAGTGTAAATGTTACTTTCATACATTTAAAGTTTATAAAAGTTTAAGTTTTACAATTTTTTAAAAAAACATTTTAGTTAGTTTAACTTAACTAACTTATAATATAACTTAACTAGAAGGGTTCATTATGTCAATCAATGAAACTTGTTAATAAAAAAAATAAAAAAACTGAAACGTTTTTTCCGGCCATTCCTCACCGGACCGGCGACTAAGGCTGTCCAAAAAGCTCGTGACTCGGAGCTCGCTCGGATTTAGCTCGAAAAAAGCTCGCTCGATATGGCTCGGTTTGGCTCGGATAATTCTAATTTTTAATATATATATTTTTATATACATATAATATATTTTAAAAATGTTAAAAAAGATGAGGAACATGTTTCATATTTAATATTTGGTAATAGCAGCATCATGGAGATTGTGTGTTTAGGATTAAAGTTACAACTAATTAAGTTATTTAAATAAACCATTGCATAATGATAATTGTCCAAGTACTCAAATTATCAAATTAATACTGCTTTTGATTTCAAAGAGACCAGTATTTAGAAGTTCAATTAGACATCTATTGTATATTTAGGAGGTTAATTCGTATGTTGATGAAGTTATACTGTATTCTGTTGAAATTTGAGACTTATTTGTATTTACTTGAACTTGATTTTAGCTTGTAATGTATTAGGTTGAACTTATTTTAAATGTGTTATTCTTAACTATTGAATAATGTTTTGGACTATTGATTTTTGAAAGCCATTTTTCTTTTTTCTTTTTAAATTCGAGCCAAACCAAGCCGAGCTCGAGCTTTGATTTTTAGCTCGGTTTCAAATCCGAGCCGAGCCGTGCCGGCTCGGTTTATAACCAAGCCGAGCGCGAGCTTGACCTGGCTCGGCTCGGTTCGGCTCATGAACAGCCCTACCGGCGACATGCTCCGGCGAGTCAAAATCGGTCATTTTAATGCCTTTTATGCATCTTAAACGATTTCCAAACCGTTTCTCCATCATTCATATCAGTTCTCCGATGCTTTCAAGAGTTATAATCGTGTAATAATCAAGTTTTAATATGGGTTTATAGTTGTAACCGACGGCCCCATAAATCGAGTTCAAACGTTCGTTTTTCTTGGGCAATTCTATAAATCAAACGTACCAACTCATTCACGACCCCTTTGAACAACATAACCCACATCAAAATGTTCCTGATCGAGTCCAGATTCGTGGTAATCGGCTCTCAAAGCCTCGGACCTGCAACTATACATTCCGACCCATTATCGTGTTTGTAAGTAAGTTATTATACTGCCGTTTTGTTCTTAGTTTGACCCTCGATTAAAGCCCCATGTCTGTGTTGGTTAATAGAAAAGGTTTGGCTTCGATTGGTAACTCTAGGGTTATGGTTTTATTTGGGGAAAAGGATGAACCTGGATAATAATTTTTTTTATATATATATATATATATTCCCAAGATAATCAATATCTTATGTTATACTGTAGTGGTGTGGCTTTGTTATGTCAATGATGAGACTCGGGTTCGAGTCTAAGAGGCCACATGTTTTTGAACATTTTTTTTGGGAATTTTATATTAATAATTCATTATATATATATATATATATATATATATATATAGGGAAAGGATAATGTGGAAACCCTTGTTATATGGTAAACTTTAGAAACTCTGACTTCCCAATTTTTTTTTTAATTTTGAAAAAAATAGGGCATGTAATATACATGATTTTAAGCATTTTGAGCCAAAAAAAATCAAAAAAGCGCCGAGTAGTTTTTTTTTTTTTTAAAAAAATTAAAGTTTTGACTAACACATGTTAAGCGAAACTAACACGTGTTAACCATTTGTTACCCGAAGACGGTTTTTTATTTTTTTTTAAAAAAATGGCTTGGCGCTTTTTCCATTTTTTTGGTCAAAAATGCTTAAAATCATGTATATTACATACCCTAAAATTTTCATATAAAAAAAAGTCGGGAAGTTAGAGTTTCCAGAGTTTACCATATAACAAGGGTTTTCTATGGATCCCTACCCTATATATATATATATATATATATATATATATATAGGTATAGGTTCCTGTACAAAGTACAATTTTCATACAAATTGTGAGAAGTCTATATAGTCATTGTGTTTTAAAGTTTGGCTATAATGTTTTTGATTTCTTTTGCATTGATTTATATAGAAAAACACCAAACGTAACAATTTGAAAGACAATTATATATATATATATATATATATATATATATATATATATATATAGGGGAGAGTTATCTTGAGAACGCTAAATATTGTTAGAACCGTGAGAACAGGTAAAAAAATCAATTAAAATCAAAATTTTTTAATACAAACCTCATTATAATCAAAATACAGCATTAATAAATGAATTTTCTTTCCAAATAATTCATCTTTTCTTGTAAAACACTTTCAAATTAACTTTTTACACATGTGTAAATGAAACAGTTTACACATGCATATATAGTAAATTTACACATGTGTAAAAACAATTTATTTTCGTATACGTTTGAATTTTTACGCTTAAATTGTGTTTTTGAGATTATATTTTAGTAATAAAGATAAGTGTATTTTTTTTTTGAATTTGAATGGTTTTAGATGCCGTTCTCACGGTTCGCACAAAATATAGGTGTTCTCAAATTAACTTTTCCCTATATATATATATATATGTATGTATGTATATGTATATCCATATCAACTTAAAATATTCATAATAAATTCATTTTTTCATCAAAAGTTATAACAATTTAGGTGTAGCATCTTGACACCATAAAAGTAATTTGCACATATTTATTTTTTGGAAAATGTTTTATTTTCTTATTTTTATTAATTTAAATTGTTTTAGTCATATTTAATTGATTAAAAATTCATTTTTAATGATTTTCTTCCCAAAATTTTTGGGAAGTTATTTCTAAACATCCGAAACTTAATCCTATTTTATTGGATCAGAAACGATTAATTTTTATTGATATTCTTATTTTTTTCATTTAAACATGATTTAAATTCAACAAATCAATTTTAAATGTATATAATTGAGAACAAAATGTGGAGAAATTTATTTTGATCATTTTTCATCAGAATGTATTTAGTTTTCACAAAAAAATATCACTTTTAAACCATATCTTGTATTTTAGTTATATTTATGCTATTTAAAAAAAATCATTTATTGATTCATATTACATAAAATATGTTTTATAAATGAATTTTTATAAAACAGAAATATTCATGTGTTGAAAACCATAATCATTATTTTGTTTGACCCATTTGTGTAATTTATATTTAATTGTTCAATTATTTCTAATTTTTGTAATTATTTTCAATTAAAGTTTAAAGCAATTAATTCAATTCTTTTGCCCCAATTATTGGAACTACTTTTTAACTAAAAATTAAATTGGTAATAATTATATTACCTAACCACGTTTATAAATGTTGTCATATTATTTTTGATATACAAGTTTTATTTTAATTCGATTATCATAAAACTCTAATTCCCCAAATCGACTTAGCAAACCCTAATGCCTTATACCCTAGATGCCTTAGACTTTTTAGACGTTTCTCTTATTAGTATTCTTAAATGTTATAGGTAGAATTCCTCGGAATTCCTAGTTCTTTAAATCATGCCAACTTAAGTTGGATTTTTATCGCTTTCGCAAACTATGAGTATACTTATCCCATTTTTTCCGTTTTACACTTTTGGGGTGAAATATGTACACATATACAAACTTACACATACACTTACACATAATCTTGTATACATTTACAATTCATATACGTGTCTCATTTTCTTAGTGCTTTATGCTAGACTTAAGCGTAGTTTACTTACATTGTTTGCTTGAAGTTGTTATCTAGACTTAACTAAAGTTAAGGTGCTCAAATGAACAAATGCTCAAGTGCTCGAAATCCTTATCTAGACTTAACTTAGGTTAAGGTGTTCAAATGCTCGAATGAACAAATGCTCAAATATACGTAACTTAGGTTACAGTGCTCAAATGCTCAAATAAACGTAACACATGTTACGGTGCTCAATTCATTGTGAAATGTGTTAGGATCCTTTGTGTGAATTATATTCGTTTGACTTTATCGATGTGACACCCGGCATGTTCGGCTTAAACATTTTGGTAAAACTTAAGTCTACCTTAGCGAAAAACATTTATAAACAGACTTAACTAGGTCAGTAAGTCGGGTCAGGTTAGGATTGTCCAGGGTTCAATGATCTGAAGGATCATTGAGAGTTATTTTGGGAATACACTAGTCTTGAGTCCTGTTGTTGGTGAAATTACATGGATTAAATTAAGTAGGATACGTAGATTGATACATACGTGTGATACAAGGTGCAAATACGTACTTCAAAGGTGTAAACATGATTGTATATGCTTAACATATGTTAGGATTGCATGTTCATGTGTTAGGATGTGCTAAAACGCATTTAAACGACAAAACTGGAAAATCTGGGAAACACATATCTGGTTCGACCTGTAGGGGGGTTGAACCTGGCTTATGGAACAACTTAAAAGGTCATTCGACTTCACGAAGTCTCATTCGACCATGTGTAGGGGTCGAATGTGGCTTTGGTATAAATATCACACTTTGTCATTTTTCATCATTTCACAAACCCTAGTCGCCTCTAAACACTCTCTTTCTACTTTAATCACTAGGGAATGAGTTTTTGCTCTCGTTTTTCATAATCTAACCTACAAACATCATCTAATAAAGAATCTAAGGTGTGTTCTTAATCCAAAACCCCTTTTAAAGCATTTTGATTTGTTTTCATCTAACCCCAAATGTCCAGATCTGTTCTAAGGATGTTTTTATGATTAAAAACTTTTCAAGCATCTTTCTAAACAAAACCTTATCATTAAACTTGAGTTTTCATATCAATAAACATATGTTAATGGTGTGTTATGTGATATTATGTGTTGTTTTGAGATAGTTTTGATGCGATTTAGGAAGATTTGCACTGCAAGGGTCGAACCTGGCACACCTTCGATCGGCGTGGGGTCGAAGGTAGGTGCTCAGGGGTCGAACCTGGTTTACTGGGGTTCGAATGTGATTTAGTTAGGTCGAAAAAACTTGATTTAGGTCGAATTAACACATGTTAAGGTTGAATGAACATGTGTTAAGGTCGAATGGACTTGTATTAGGTTGTATGAACTTGTGTATAGGTCGAATGAACCACAAAAGGGTCGAATCAAGGTCAAATGGGTCGAACCTGGACCTGTTGAATGCTGATTCCACCTTACAATTCCGTATGTGCGATTTTTGATGCAAACTAAGTGTTTTATGCTTGAACCTTATGTGTATTCTATGTATGCTTGATTAGTTCATGTAATGGGCCACCAACGGGATGTCAGGTCAGTCTAGTGTGTTGGTTGAACAGTCAAACACGTTTTTAGACATACTTGGTCACGATCTGGACAATCGGGGACTAGATAACCTTATGGTTATTAGTCGGAACACTTATGTAAACTTTTTGATAGATTTCGGGTAGTTAGGATTATCAATGACCTAGCTTTATTCTTTAATTGAAGAACACAACCTAAGGTGAGTTTCACGACCCCACTTTTCTGGTTTTACTTTTGGGGGAGAAAACATACGCTAAACTTATATTTTGTAACATATGTCATACTATGATCTACTTTTTAGTTGCTATACGATCTTTGGAAGTCTTGGGGGAAACCATGAATGTGCGGGGATGCACAACGGGGGAAATATGGATAGATCTGTTGGGCGTGACCTGCCCCATTCTTCTACTGGAGGTCGGACGGGTGCATGTTGTCTCGAACTTTGCTAAACTTGCTGAACATTATTCGGACTGAACATATGCTAAACTTGCTAAACGTGTCCACTAATGGTTTTCCAATCGTCGTAGTAACAAAACATACGCCTAACTAACGTTCTTTGGTTTTCACTTGATATAGTATTGACAGGCTTTGGACTTTGTAACATTTCGTAACATTTGGTAACACTTGGTAACATTTTTATACAAACCTGTGAACTCACCAACTTTATATGTTGACGTCGTTTTGGCATGTTTTTTCTCAGGTCGCTAAGGTAGCATCACACGGACTAGGCGCATGAGTCTGCATGGCGTCTAGGGCTTAGTTTCATGCTTTTGAAATAAACATTTTGAACACGTTGATACTTGGTTTTGTAATTTGATAATGCTTCCGCTATAGTTTTTTGATATAAGAGTAATGTTTTGAGCTACGTATTTATCATATAGTGTCGTTTATTGTGATCGTTGACTTGGATCCTGGTTTGTCACACGCCTCGCGGTAAAACTCCGCAAGTGGAAATTTGAGGGTGTGACAATCATGTTTGTTTATTACGTGTTTACATAATGCCTTGATAAATCTTGACACACGAGTTGTAAAACATATTCTTTAAACTTATTTTATACGTATACAAACCAAGTATGCTTACCAACATTATTTATGTTGGCAAAATTATTTTCGTACATGTTTCAGGTTGATTGTTGAGATATTTCATGTAGGACATGTGGACTTAGTAAAGACTTAATCAAGACAATGTGTGGAATAGTAATTGTACTTGATGATATATGTAATTGTAACTTGAAGCATTGAATAAAATATTTACACTTTAGTACCATGAGCTTTTGAACAATTTTTTTTTATATAAAATTGTATTTTTTAATAAAAATGTTGATTATAGATATAGATTAATGGTAATTGGAGGTTATGATATGAGAATGTGTACAAGTAGGTTTTGAATAAAGGATAGAAAGGGAAAAAATTACATGACATTTGGGTTTTAAGCATGAGAGTTTTCCTATGCCATCTTAAAATTAATGTAAAATGACATTTGTTGACATCTTTCCTCCTTTATAATGTAGTATAGATATAGATAACAACCATGTTAATATTAAACAGTAAACATTACTAAATACAACCGTAGACGCTACTTTATAAGCTTGTATTGATATTGGTTTGTTCATTTATGTATGTTTTTCATCTAAATGAATATGCAAAACCAAGAAGTTAACATTTAAATGACTAATATATGTATAAAAAGGTATAGTTCGCAAAATGGGACGAATGAAAACCATAAACTAACAAAGAACCAACTTTATAAGCTTCAACCTTTGAATTCAGATTTAGATCCATGCCTAGGTATTTTAGCAAGTGAAATAGGTGTGCATTACTATGTATTTACTAGTGTGAATGCCCGCGTGTTACTGCGGGTACTTATGGTTTTTCGTTTTCCTTATGACTGCATTTCTACAAAAAAATATTTAATCCATTTCTAAAAATTAGACCAACTGGTTTTTTGTATATATTTATTTGGGATAGAATTTAAAATGTTAATTAACACAAAGCTTTTTTCTTATCATTTCACTTTAGGTAAATTGTAACAACTGAAAATCTGAATCTAAATAATAACCATGGATAATTCATTAAGGATTGGGGTTAAAATAGTTTTGATATTAATCACCAAGAACCTAAGTTAGGATGGCTGTGTCTATGTTAAAATGAACAAAACCCCAATAACCAAAGTTGTCAAAAGGCAAAGTTTAATAAACATATTATTAAAAACAAAAAAAGGGTGTTTTGGTGATCTACTGATCGACCAAAACACACACACACACACTTCACCTTTATCAATAAGCTGCCCAATAACCTTCCAATTCAAGGGAAAATCTAAGCCAAATCACTGCATGTTATTAGAAAACGAATCCATACAATAATCTGAACATAAGGTATGTTAAATCTTTTGATTTGGTGTTGATTCACAAAAGAAGGGTTCTTGATGATAATCCTCATTGATGGGGAAATCATTGATTAATGAAAGAAACTAGTTTTTATGAATATAGGGTTATCAATCATCTAGCCTCATTGGGGAAATCATTGATTAATGAAAGATGGACCAAATTTCCATGGTTGTTGTTGGAGGTGAAAATCCTCAGGATGATTTTACCTCACATCCCTGGTGTAGCATCCTCAGGATGCTGAAGGGCTCAACTGACTTCTGGATGTAACAATATTTCAACATGTGCACATCCTGAGAATGAACTAATGAATTGCCTTTTTTATGTGATTGCAGTTACAATTAAGTTATAATATGGATACATTAGTACTCTCCAACGTCTATATTATAGCACTCAGTCAAAGGAGTCAAAGGTTGAAGAGTAACTAACTTATATAAACCAAAGTCTAATATCGAAGATGGAGTCAAAGTTGTAACCGATACTCATTAAATATCGGCAAGAAATAAGGAAACAACTGGTACAACGACTATATTGTGTTGAAACTCATCCAACGTTCACCTGAAACAGTCCCTACCGAGATTGAAGGAACTTAAACTACATAGCGGATCTTACGGGATACTTTATTTAGTTCCTTGTATTAAATAAATGGGAATTATGGACGAGTATAGGACACATTGCTATCACTAGAACTATACACACACTCAGCTACTTAGACTACTCACATATCATTGTAATCTTAGATCACTCGTCCACTCATTCATCCAAAGTTGTAATTATTTTTACCACATTAATATTAACAAACAAGGCAGGGGCCTAGTCTCCTCCCGAGGTTTTATGCCGGCGATCTAACATTGATCAAGGGCTTTCCTCGTACATCGAGTGTTGTTCTTCGTGTTTTAGCATTTACTTTACTTGTTACTGATAGTTGCATCCTCAGGATACAACTGTCCATCCTCAACTTATTCATCACCATCCTGAGCATAGTTGTCAATTCAGAGTCAATTTACATTTACAAGTCACCATCCTGGGAATAACACTAAGTTTTTATCAAACTAGCACTCTACCTCACCTTTACTAATTTGGAAAACAAGATTATTTCTAGTAGATAATTTTTGACCAAAACAATTTGGCACCCACCGTGGGGCAAGTGGTGCTATTTAAAAAAAAAAACTTTGTTAAAACTTTTTTCCAAAACAACTCACTTTATAGAATTTTGACAACTATGTCTTCCTCACAAGAATCTGTTTCCTCATCCATGCCATCCACAACCTCTGCCAAAAATACGACACTTCCACCTCCACCTGCATTTCCAAGAAGTTCTACTTCTCAAATCCCACCTAGACCATCAATGGGGGCATCTGGATCTACTCCACCTGTTTCCGTGTCAAATGGTGAACTCCTCTCTATGTTTGCATTAATGAAGGATCAGATAGAACAACAACAAGACACAAACTGGATGCTGATAAGAGAGATACAATCTCTCAAGTCATCCTCAAGAAGGCCAACTGAATACATGGGGACACCATTGTAGCCCAGGGCGTTAGATTTTAATTCTGGCATCTCTGGGGGCGTGCATCAAGGAGATTTTATCCCCATGAGCACTGGATTCCTTGCTCCTGAAACGACCACTACACTCAGGATGATAACTACTAGGGATCCAGGATATACACCTGTGCCATCCCAAGGATACAACAATAACGGTAACAATTTAAGTTCCAGTACTTATACTGCTAATGATGTTGCTTCTTTGCAGGATACATGTATAAGTCCACAGCTAGCAAGGGAGCTATAGAAAATTAAGGATATGGGGTAAAGTGTACCAAAGATAGTACAACCTATCCCTGAAGTATCCTCAACATGTCATAGGGTGTCTTGATTTGCACCTCCTATATGCGATGCAGAGATCCTGAAACGGTTTCAAACTTGGATGTCACGACGGCAGTACAGAGATCCCGAAACGGTTTCAAACTCAACCACAGGGGGAATCACTAAGAGAATACATTACGAGGTTTGGAAAAGAAGCACCCGACATCCCGAACTTGGATGTCACGACGGTAGTACAAGCATTCAAGATGGGGCTGCAAAGAGATTCACCATTCTACCAAGAATTGGTGACGAATCCTTGTAGAAACTTGTATGAAGTCAGAAACAGGGCTCTAAGGTTCATCCAACTCGAGGATGACACGAAAATTCAAGAGAGGATAGAATCATCCTCAAGATATAACCATCCTAATCAAAAATTCACTCCCACATACGAACCGTATAAGCATAAACCGTATGCTAGGCCTGACAATAAAAAGGTCAATGTGGTAGAGGATGACGATGAGGATGAATGTCCTAAATTATCAGCTTACTGTTTTTCTGTGGATATTACAGGATTAATGTATGCCATGAAGGATCTCGGGGATAAAGCAAGATGTCCTAAGAAGGATAACAAGGCAGGTTGGAAAGACAAATCGAAGTGGTGTGCCTTCCACGAATATTTCGGTCACATCACTGAAGATTGTATTGCCTTAAGGAAAGATATTGCATATCTTCTTAGCAAGGGTCATCTCAAGGATCTTCTAGGCAAGAAGAAATCAAGGGTTCAGGATGGCACCACCATCCCAGAAAGAGCAGTATCCCTACCTAAGGATGCTCGTATAATTAACTTTATTTCAGGAGGATCAGACATTTGTGGAACCTCATATTCAGCTGCTAAAAGGCATGCAAGAGAAACAAAATCAGAAAAAGGAGAGAGACCCACAAGAACTACTATCCTGACGACCTCTAAAGTGATCAGCTTTGAGGAAGAAGACAAAGAAAATATCCTTGACCCTCATCATGATGCTTTAGTTATAACTTTATATATTGCTAATCACTTTGTTCGCAGGATCCTTGTAGATGGTGGAAGCTCAGTGAATATAATCCAACTAGAAGCCTTAAAAAGAATGAATATCCCAGAATCTGAAATAGTTTCCAGATCTTCAGTCCTAGTGAGCTTCAGTGGAGAAACTAAGAGTACCGTAGGAGACATTAAGCTACCAGTGTATGTAGAAGGAGTGAATTCTATCCAAAGATTCTGTGTGATAGATTCCCTATCTTGCTATAATGTCATCTTGGGGAGACCCTGGATACATGACATGAAGGCAGTTCCTTCAACATACCACCAGTGTATAAAGTTACCTACACCCTAGGGAGTTGTCAAAGTCAATAGTGACCAACAAGAAGCCAAGGATTGTTATACTACATCGATGAAGGCTTCATCACGACAAGCGTAGCAATTACAGAAGGATGCACAGTGCCATCCTCAGGATGTCAAGGCATATCCTAATCAGGATGTAAAGGCTGTTTGCCTTGAAGACAATAACAAGGATATCACTGTGCTGATTGGTAAGAATATTCCTCATGACATTGAACAATCACTAATTTCATTTCTTAAATGCAGGATGTCTACCTTTGCATGGAAGCATGAAGATATGACTGGCATCTCTAAGGAGAGCCATCTTTACCCTGGCTTTAAAGACAGAAATAGTGGTGTTGGGTTATATTGAGACCACAGTTACCAGATTAGAGACTTTTGGTAGTATACTGTATAGATTGATAGTTGAAGGACCTAGTTTGTAATTATAACATAGTTGTTGTTGACAAACCCTAATGCTGCGCACTTAGCAGACGGGCTCTGCGCACTTAAGCTAAGTGCGCAGGCCCAAGGGTACTCCTATATATAGGATGTGTGTGCACAGCATTGGGGTCAGGGTTTTGGTCATTATCTTTTGATAGCACAAGATAGGTGCGTACTTGCTGTAATCCATGGTTCTTCAGTGTTAAATCATCAATGGAATTATCGTATTATTCATCTTGTGTGTCGGTTCTTACAATATTTATCTAGTTTCTTTGATTGTAGAAGATTAGTCACTTAAAACACCTAATTCATAGGTGTTTCTAAGTGATAACAATCTCGTGCACTTACAAGATCTAGCATTTGGGACTTACAATTTGGTATCAGAGCCTCTGTGCTCTAGATTGTATCTACTTTAAGATACCAAAACCCTCATCTTGTTAGTTTTTATTATCAAGATTATTTTCTTTATAAACTTTAAAATTTAGGTGTTTTTCTTATATTTTGGCTTCAAATTTCGTGAAAATCGTGTTTCTAAATGTTTAAAGTATGTTATTTTGATCAGAAAATGGTTTGGAAAAGATTCAGCTGAGTTTTATGTTTGTTACAGCTCGTTTTTTGCGCACTTATTTCATATATCCTGCGCACTTATCTCATAGGTTGAGCACTTGTTTCTTAGTTTGAGTACTTGGCTCATATATTGCATACTTGTGACTGTGAGTACTTAAACTTGTTATTTTAGTACGCAGTTAGGGTTTCTGCGCACTTATTGCATTTTCATTTGTCTTGAGCACTTATCTAGGGTTTCTGCGTACTTAAACAGAAATCTTGGATTTGTGCGCACTTACTGAAGGTGTAGTCTTGAGTACTTGGCTAGGGTTTCTGCGAACTTAAAATCTTAAACGAGAGTTTAAGTGAGTCTGCGCACTTATTTTAGTACGCAGGCTGATCAGTAAACACTGAGCACTTATCATGCCCAAGTGTTGACTGATCTGCGCACTTATCAAGAAACATAGCCACACGTATACTTCTGAGCTGCGCACTTAACAAAGACTACAACTTGACAAGGCTGTTTACATTCTTACAGGTTGCTGCATACTTATCCGGACTGCTGTGAACTTAAGTGTGAACTTACCTGCGCACTTATCTGCACACTTAGCTGTGTACTTACGGACTTGGACAATTTTCTGGACTGATAACTAAAATCTGTTTAACTACATTCCTAAAATTCATCTAAATCATGGCTGGTAATAATAATCATTCAACAGTTAACCCTATCACTCAACAAGATCTTGAAACCGGAACCACTACCAGAGTACCTAAGTTAAAAGGTGCTGAAGATTATGGGACTTGGAAGAACAGAATGAGGTCATTCTTTTATGTTACAGACTTCACCCAATGGAACTCTATCCAGTTGGGCCCACACATTCCCATGAGAACCACTGCCACTGGGGAAGAGTTCAACCCTGATCCAACCACATACACCGATGTTGATAAACAATTACTCCAGAGAGATCACAAGGCTTATGGTGCTCTAACCATGGCCCTATCAAACGATGTTTACAACATGTTTGAGGAGTATGGCACAACACATGATCTATGGTTTGCGTTGAATGAATACTATGAAGGGAACGAAGAGATGCGCCAATACAAGCAAGACATGGTGCAAAAAGAATATGACATGTTTGGCAGTATTCGTGGGGAAAGTTTGAGCTCACACATTGATAGGTTCATGAGCATGTTGACAAAGATGAAGAAGGCTGGAATTCCTGTGAACAACAGAAATTCTATCAAGAAGCTGCTAGATTCATTGCCAAAAGAATGGAGCATCCAGTGTATGCTTATCAGAAAAGAGTATCTTGACGCCCAGTCTACCTTGGCTGATCTCATCAACACATTGAAGTCGTTTGAGATGGACATTACAAAGAGAGAGATGAATCAGACCAATCCAAAGTCAGTACCCATCACTGCAATGAAAAACTTGGCATTAATGACTCCGTGGGTAACATGGGTTCAAGCTCATCTCAGGTGTATACTGATGGAATGATTGGTGGTAGCTCAAGCTCAGGAACAACTGTTCCATACTCTCAACCCAGTGGCAAGAATCCTCAACCCCCAACTCTCAATCCTCAACAAACAAAGCTTGCCAATGAACACGTTGAACTCTTCAACGCCTTCATGACCAGCTTTGAAGCATTAAAGACAGGTGATCTGAAGAATGACATGATGAGCCCTGAAGATATGTATCAAGTGGATTCTGATGACATGGAGGAGATGGACCTGAAATGGCAAATGGCCATGATTACTCTAAGCGTTAAGAGATTCCAGGACAGAACTGGTCGAAGGGTTGGATTGGGAAAGGCTGGGTTTGATAAATCAAAAATCAGGTGCTACAATTGCAAAACTCTTGGACACTTCAAGTATGAGTGTCCAACCTTAAATCAAGCTGAAGTTAAACCGGCAAAGAAGATGGTGGCAATTACAGATGGAGGAGAAGCCAACCAGCAGAAGGCGCTTGTGGTTCAAGACTTTGACTGGGGTGAGGAAGTTGCTGTGGCAGAGGCTGAAGTAAACAAGGCACTGATGGCAAAAATTTGCACAAAATCAACACTTGGTGTGAGTTCCTTGGAAGGGTCATCAGCTGAGATGCCAAAAGGAGAAGGGATGGAGAAGGCTGGTCTAAGAGGTGTGTTGAGTGAGGACAAGGGCAAGGAGGTTGCTGCTGAGGAAGCTTTAGTTGCTGAGAAGACTTCCACAAGCAAGGATGATCA
This sequence comes from Ambrosia x helenae, assembly GCA_030844895.1. Lineage (NCBI taxonomy): Eukaryota > Viridiplantae > Streptophyta > Magnoliopsida > Asterales > Asteraceae > Ambrosia > Ambrosia x helenae. The sequence goes on from CM061223.1 coordinate 54,985,540, forward strand.
ACAACCACAGAGCATGCAGAAGAAGGTTGAGGAGAGAGACCTGGTAAGTATCCCGCTCGAAATAAAATCAAAGCTGTGCTCACCAAGGTGTGTTACAGCCGTTGCTTACTGTTTGTCCCACAATAGGAGAATTTTAAGAGAGATGGATGACATCCGAAAAATCAATACTGAAATGAAAGAAAATGAGTTAGCTTATCAGCGAAAGTTAAATGCAACAATAGCTGAAATGCACACTCTAAAAGAATTTGTTCTCAGAAAAGATTTTTTAATAAATGACTTAACTGAAAAACTAGAAAAATCTAGAAATGAAACAAATCATCTCCAAATTGTTGTGGACAAATGGAACGTAAGCAAGCATGCTCATACTGATATCCTTGATTGTTCAAGGAAATCTTTCGTCAAAGATGGAATTGGGTATAAGGATAAAAAGGGAATTGTAAAATCTCTATTTTTACCCTTGAGCAAAAGTGAATATATACCCATTCCAAAACCACATCCAAAAAATGATCTTTTCGAAAAAGAATGTGTCACGTCTGAGTCAAACTCTAATATAAGTAAAAGTAGTGCAGATATGACCCAACAGGATCAGGTGGACGATGATGAAAGTTGTGGTGGTCAAACAATGGGGTTAGGTCACCCAGGTGCCAATTACTCTACAGTGAATTGGTTCATCTGGAACCATGACAAGTCAAAAACTTCTTTGAATTCGGATGACTGTAATAATTTAACTAATTTGGATGACTGTAATAGTTTATCTAGGATGGATAACTGTAATAGTTTATCTAGGCCGGATGACTGTATTACTTTAACTTCTAAACTTGATTTCAAGGGTGTTGTGGACCCAAATGATAGGATGAATCCTATCAAACGATCAGATATTTGTGTTGAAAATGTTATGCCTGTTTGTGTTGATCTTAATGATGCATTCTCTGATAATGAAAATGTATATAGACCATCTCCATTTGTTCCAGAACTAAAAAGAAACAGGTTTGGGAAATTTCTTACTGAAGAAATTCCAGAGTTTACACCATCATCAACAGATATGTCAGGTTCTGAAGAATCACAAAGTGAAACAGATAACACAACTTCTGGAGAATCACAGAGTGATACAGAAAGTGACATCAGCGAGCCAGAATGCAACACAAATGAAGAATCAAGCAACAACAACAGTGATGAAGCATGTTCAACAGACAGCCCCAACTCAAGCAACTACAAGAGAAGAACATCACAACCATCATCATCCAGATCTTCTTCAAAGATCAAGCCTAAACACTCTAAATGCTTTAGATGTGGAAATGAGGGACATGTGGTTAAGAATTGTCATTTGCAACCCAAACCACAAAATGATACCAATACCCAAAAATCTTTTTCAGTTCAAATTAAAGATCTTCAAGAAACTATAAGAAGTTTTGTTAAGGCCACAAAAACTTGGAAAAGACAAGAGTCAGTTTTGGGTGAAAATCACGACAGATTAAAACTAAAACAGACCTGGATTCCAAAAGTTACTTAAATTATGGTCTGAGTCGTGACTGTACATAGTGTCTCGTATATTTATCTGTATATTTCTCTTGTTTTATGTGTTTTTCAGAATAAACTACAGAAATGGTTGATTGCCCTGATGAGATATCTGTGGCACGTTGATAGCGGGGCATCAAGGCACATGACGGGACTAAAAGAACTCCTCAAAAACTATCGATTCATTGATGGAGAATTTGTTGCTTTTGCCGGCAACGAGAAGGGCGGAAAGATAGTTGGGATAGGGGACGTGATTTCTGATGCACTGACTTTAGAAGATGTGAACTATGTTCCAGAATTGTGCTACAATCTGCTGAGTGTATCACAAGTCTGCGACAAAGGAATCTCAGTGTTATTTAATGACATGGAGTGCATCTTTCTAAAGCCAGGATTCATTCCTCCTACCAATATGATTATGCTTAAAGCTCCTAGACAAAATAATACTTATGTGATAAACATGAGAGATGCAAAGTCTGAATGTCAAATGACATGCTTACTTTCTAAAGCATCCGAGTCAGAGTCACTGCTATGGCACAGGCGATTAGGACATGTTAACTTCAAAAATATTAATAAGCTTTCAAAACTAAATCTTGTCAGAGGTCTTCCTTCTAAGGAATTCCCTTTTTCTGAAAAATGCTTAGCATGTGCCAAAGGAAAACAACACAAAAAGTCGCATAAGTCCAAAGCTGTGAACTCTATAGACTCACCTCTTCAATTATTGCACATGGATCTGTTTGGTCCTATTAGTGTTAAAAGTCTAGCTAAAAAGTCTTATTGTTTGGTGATAACAGATGATTTTTCCCGATTCACATGGGTGTACTTCTTGGAATACAAAAGTGAAGCTGCTGAGATTCTGATGCTGTTTGTTCCTCTCATTGAGAACATAATAAAGACAAAAGTTAGATCAATCCGAAGTGATCACGGAACTGAATTCAAGAATCAAAGTTTCGTGACTTTCTGCAACAACAGAGGAATTCATCTTCAGTACAGTGCTACGAGAACTCCTCAACAGAATGGTGTTGCTGAAAGGAAAAATCGTACACTTATTGAGGCGGCCAGAACCATGCTTATCGACTCTAAATTGCCGATCATTTTCTGGGCTGAAGCTGTGAATACCGCCTGTTATGTTCTTAACAGAGTCTTAATTGTAAAGACGCGTTGGAAAACAGGTTATGAGTTGCTCTTTAAAAGAAAACCTTTGATTGACTACTTCAGGCCTTTTGGATGCTCATGTACGCTGCTTAACAACTACGAGAACATAATGAAGTTTGATGCAGTTGGAGATGAGTGCTTCTTTGTTGGATACTCCTCAAGTCAAAAAGCTTATAGAGTGTACAACAAACGAACCAAAATGGTTCTCGAGTCTTTTTATGTTGATTGGCAGGAATCCAACTCTACCAACACAGGAGCCGGTCCTGACTGGTTCTTTGACGTGGATGTTGTTTTCAACAATTTCAGCATCATTGATGAACAACCATCTGAAAATCAAGCAGCCGATCCTTCTCCTCTTGAAGATACTCTTTACTCTTCCGAAGACGATGCTGCACCTTTCACCACCCGCCTTTCTCCACTCGTAGCTGATCCAATTGTTCCCCTTCAGACCACAAATGGTGATGCAACTGTTGAAACTACTCCATCTCCTGAAGGTACTCCAGCTTCAGAAGAAACATCTTCAGCACAACAGTCTGCAAATGATCCATCCAGTTCGTCAAATCCTGCAGATCACCTTTCCAATCTGCCTTCCCAAATTCAAGAAGAACCAAACATGGGATTTAAGTCTTCTAAGGATCACCCTGTGGAGAACATCATTGGACCAATCTCTGAGGGTGTTCTTACTAGAAATCAGGCAGACAAACTGAATATTGCACTTTCAGCCTTCTTATCTCAGACGGTACCTTTCAGCATTGAAGACGCTGTCAGAGATGCAAGTTGGGTTGAAGCCATGCAGGATGAGCTGTATCAGTTTAGAAAGCTAAAGGTTTGGGAACTTGTGGACTTACCTGAAGGAAAGTATCCTATCGGAACAAGATGGGTGTTTCGCAACAAAATGGATGAACGAGGTGTGGTAATTAAGAACAAGGCTCGTCTGGTTGTTCATGGCTTTCGTCAACAGGAGGGTATTGATTATGAGGAAGTGTTCGCTCCAGTTGCTAGACTTGAAGCCATACGTATCTTCCTGGCATACGCCTCATACAAGAACTTCAAAGTCTTTCAAATGGATGTGAAGAGTGCATTTCTGTACGGGAAGATCAAAGAAGAAGTCTATGTTTGTCAACCCCCGGTTTTGAAGATCCTCATCATCCCAACAAGTACTACAAACTGGATAAGGCTCTCTATGGACTTCATCAAGCTCCTCGAGCTTGGTATGAGACCTTATCTTCATACTTGCTGCAGAATGGGTACACCAGAGGGAAGATCGACATGACTTTGTTCACCAAAGAAGTCAACAAACACTCTATCCTTGTTCAGATTTATGTTGATGATATTATCTTTGGCTCCACTGATGAAAACTTATGCAGGGAATTTGAAAGCATCATGAAGTCTCAATTTGAAATGAGCATGATGGGAGAATTATCGTTTTTCTTAGGCTTGGAAGTGCAGCAGAAAGAAGACGGAATTCTCATCCACCAAGCAAAGTATACAAGAGACATTCTGGCAAAATACAACATGACCGACTGCAAGCCGTCCAATACTCCTTTTGCGGCCCAAACAACACTTGTACCAGATCTTCAGGGGCCTTCAGTGAATCCTCACACGTATCGATCAATGATTGGCTCCCTGATGTATCTAACAGCTAGCAGACCAGATATCATGTGGGCAGTTGGATGCTGCGCGCGTTTTCAGTCCAATCCTAAGCAATCGCATGAGACTGCAGTGAAAAGAGTCTTCCGCTACCTCAAAGGAACACCAAAACTTGGTTTATGGTATCCTAAGAGTGATAACTTTGATCTAATCGCTTACTCTGATAGTGATCATGCAGGTTGTAGGATCGACATAAAATCTGTCTCTGGTGGCTGTCAATTTCTGGGTAACCGGCTTGTGTCTTGGCAGAGCAAGAAGCAGACCACTGTGTCCATCTCCACTGCTCAGGCCGAATACACAGCTGCATCCAGTTGTTGCTGTCAGGTGTTATGGATCCAAAATCAGCTTTTGGACTACGGTTTGAATGTCATGCATACACCTATTTTTATTGATAATGATGCATGTCGTGACATCGTGAAGAATCCAATTGATCATTCTAAAACCAAACACATTGAAATTCGGATTCATTCAATTCGCGATGCGCACGACAAAGGGTACATACAGGTGTTGCCTATAGATACTGCTGATCAAAAGGCAGATATCTTTACAAAAGCTTTCGATAAAACCCGGTTTCATCAGTTGGTTTCATGGCTTGAGATGATAAATTTTGAATAAAAAAAAAACTTTACTTGTGCATATTTTATAGAAAAATCTTCTTTTCTTTTAAAACAAGATTTTTGGGGGAGAAAGTAAACCAGTCTATTCTTAATGCAAAATTAATTCAGGAAATGATAGGAACTAATCATATCTCGTCAGCATGTGAATAGGACCCAGAGGATGTTGTGGCCTCAAGAAACGATGTGTCGGTAGATTCAGCCTGGAATCAAGTAAACTGCTACTAGGTGATTAACAATGAAGATCTACACGGAAAGCTGGATTCCCACTATGCTTTAGGTCTGCACAAGCTGAGTCCGGTCATACATAGGTTGAGAAATTAAAAGACACAGAAAATTTTGTGCATAGGTAAATCAAAAGACACCTAAGAGTGCAAGCTACCAATGCGGGGCTAAGAAAAACAAAATTTTTTGAAAAACTGAGCAGCAAAAGACACACAATGTTAGTGACGTGCAAACATATATAGATAGCTCATCAAACGATCAGATGATCATCTTCTCTGCTTATGGTAACATAGACCTGAAGCTTTCATCATCTGATCAAGATAATGATCATCTTCTCTGCTTATGGTAACATAGACCTGAAGCTCTCATCATTATATTTCAATAAACCTTGAGGATCGGTAGGCCAATACCTAGCACACTGTGGGGTCCATAAAATTTTCGTCAATATTACCGAAAAACATGATAAACAGCATCGCCAAACACATGTTGAAAGAGAAAAGGCATGGATTTAAGTGGACAAGCATACCAACAATTGTTCTTAGGCTGCAGCTATCCAACGGGAAGTTGAAATGGGTTCTGGCAGGTATGGTTAGTATGATCTTGAATGCAGAAGGTAAGACTTGGCAAAACCCCACTTATCTAATGGATTTGGGCTTAATAACTCTCTTATTGGGCCAATTCTTGTACACTGCGTACTTATTGGGCCCTGCGCACTTAACTTAAGTGCGCAGGCCCAACTGTTGCTGTATATATACTAAGTCAAATGTGGTTAAAATTTTTTATCTTCCTTAACAGTTTTTACAAACCCTAACTTTCATCTAAATCTCATCATCATCACCGTTCATTATCATCTTCATTTATCATTATCACATCTAATCACCCCAAAATACCCTTATAATCCCAAATCAAACCTCATTTCTTTCTTTGTTTGTTGATTATATCCACTGATTAAGGTAATTACCACGTATTGACGTTTTACTGCTTGTGATTACAGGGATTAAAAGGATGATCTTGATGCATCAGTTGGCTTTTTAGTTGTTATTGGGTTTTTGAATTCTTGAAGATCTGCGCACTTGACAATGAACAAGTGCGTACTTGTCTCATAGAGACTGCGCACTTGTTTCATGATCATACAAGACCTCAAAAACCCTAATGCACTGCGCACTTGTTTGTGTGAACTTAAATCTTGAACGAAGGTTCAAGTGTCTGCATACTTGCCTAGTACGCAGACCTGACTGGCTTGCTAAGGGGTTACCATGCCCGTGTTGGACTTGCACTGCGCACTTGATTTGGACCTGCGCACTAACCAAGTGCTCAGTCAAGTATGTGCGCACTTGACTGAGCACATGACTCTGTTGACTAAATTTGGACCTGCGCACTTGACTTGGAATGCGCACTTGATAACCATGCACACTTGGACTTTAAACAACAATATGACATTCATTTTGACTATTAAGACACTTGAACGGACTGCAAACTTAAACCCGGACCTTAATGATCTAACAACTGAAATTCAAACGTATCATTGACACCGATGACACCAATCCATCAAATCTTAATCCTATGACTGTTAAAATTTAAAACCTAAAAAAATATTAATAAAATCTAAGTCTAAGTTCGTTGTCCGTCTAAGTTTAAGTCTAAAGTCAGTTATCGGAGATCTAATTGGCTTTTCGTGCTCTTGGTTAAACAGATGGCACTTGACTGGGATCCTAGAGGCATGCACAACCAACCGATGAATCTCGATACTGATGATGTCAAGTTTAGAGATGTAGTGACTTGGATAAGACGCAACAAAGTCGGATTTGCTGTGCAGAACGCTGAACCAGTTTACGTTTCCCACATTGAAGATTTTTGGAGATCAGCTCGAGTCGAAACTGTATCAAGAGTCAAGCGAATCAACGCAACTATCCGAAACAAGCTTGTAATCATCACTGAGAACACCGTTCGAAATGTACTGAGACTGCAAGATCAACCAGGAACTTTCAAATTCATGTCTAAAGCAGATATTCACCAACAATTCAGGAAATTCGGCTACAAGGGTGAATTTTACAAGAGAGGCGATGTCAAGAAGAGCCAACTAACAAGAGACTGGAGACTTATCAGTCATGTGTTTTTAATGTCTCTATGTCACAGAAAGGGAGGCTACAATGCGCTCAGTGCTGAATGGTCGACAGCGATGATAAAGATTTGCAAGGACGAAGTGTTCAACTTGTCAGGCATGATCTTTGACTACATGGTGAAGAATGAAGATGCTGGGTCAGGGAAATGGGCAATGTACCCAAGGTTTGTACAGATGATGATCAACACTCAACATGATAATCTGCCTCTCGGTGACCAATACATCTTCACCAAAGGTGCACGATTCTTCACAGAATGCAACACACCTGACTGGGAACCAATGCTGGAAAATATGTATGCGGCCCAGCGATATCCTCTTGTTATGGAGCTATACAACAAGATCAGGAAGAGAAGGTCAGATGCTGCTGAACCCCGACAACAGTCCAGAGCTGCTCCTGCACCTGGACCATCTGAACCCACTCCTTCAGCCCAGCCGACTGCTGAAGAAATTGCCCTAGAAAAATCAAGGGGCAAAAGAGTGGCGACTGAACCTGCTCCATCAAAGCCGAGCAAAAAGAAAAGACCAGCAGGTTTGTTACAAGCAGGGAGAGATACATTGACACCCGAGCAACTTGAAACTGCTGCAGCCTTACAAGAAGTTGCTGAGTTTGAAAGGGCAGCGAGAAAGAGAAGAAGAGAACAGCTACCTGAATCAGAGATTCCTCGTGTTGTAACTCAGGAAGATATTGAGGAACAAGTGGTCTTAGAACACATGTTTGGGCCAGAACAACCGAATCAACCAGGGCCTTTCACTACTGCTGCTCCAGCCCCAAAGCTCCAGCCCAGAGATCAGCCGAACCATCCTCATCAGCTCCTGCTGCACCTCGTCGCAAACCGGTGCATCAGGAACTATATGAGAAGCTTGTCAAAGAGGTCGGTAAAACTGCTGCCAGGGAGATCTGCACTTTAAAGAGTGACGTGCACAACAACCAGGAGCTTAGAAAGAAAGTAAAGAAGCTCAAACACAAGAATCGGAACATGGAGAAAATCATTAAAGATCAAAGATACATCATCAAGTTTCAGAATGAAGTTCAAATGCAGATGTTTGAGATGTTCCAAGAATTCAAGAAGCAACAAACAGGTGCTCCCAGCGCTACTTTTGATGAGACTTTCGATTTCGGAAAGTTTTTGGAGAAGGAGAAAGAGAAAGAAAGGATTGCCGAGGAAAGTGAGGTTGATGAAGTGAGTGAAGATGAGATGCCAGAGAGATTCGTGGAGATGGGAATGGACGAAGAAGTGGTTTATGAGACATCTGATGGGCACAAGTTGGATCCCGAAAGATCAACTTGGTTTCCTCGAAAGCCCATCACCATTCCTGCCTTACATCAGAATATCCATCACACCAAGTCTGCTCACCAGGAGAAGATCATCTCCTGGAAATATGATGAAGAAAAGAGATTGTTTGCTGTGAAAAGGAGAGGGGGAGTGATACAATATTTCAAGGGTCAAAAGGAGCTGAAATCTCTCCCCCGATGGGATATCAGGGAGCTCAGCAGGGCCCCATTCATCAATCACTCCCGCGATTCCCAGGCGGCCATGGTCGAGTGGTTCATCAAGAAGGAATGTGACACAGATTTTCAAATCCTGAAGCCGCAAAAACCAAGAAGGAGAATCTCGAAGACAAGAATCGATCCAGCAACCGGTCGTGGCATGATAACTTATGTGATTGACCCTCCACAGGTCGTCACACGAGTTCCTATTAGATCTGAGCTTCCAGTGATGCTGAGGGACTTTTAAAAGTGGTTTTACGACAGCAACACTGGTGAAGCAGTCATTAAACTGCAGGACGATTCAGAGGCTCTAAGGATTTTGGATCCAGTGGACGTGTTTGCACTCAATTTGTCAGATCTGAATATGCTGTTTGCAAATCAGATCAATGTGGGTGCCAGGAACACGTTATTTGAAAAAGCTGTGTTGTTTAGAAGGGCTGTAGATAGAGCCATGAATCTGAAGAGAGAGCTGCTTGAGATAATCGACAGGATCAATGCAGTAGATAAAGAAAAGGATGATAGAGAGAAGGCTGCTCATGCTACTGCTGCTGCTGGTGCAGAAACTACTCAACCTGAAGTCGAGACTGCTTCAGAGGCACATACAGAAGAACCTGCAACAGTAGCCGATCCTGAAGGAACTACAACAGAATCAACTCAAGCTCCTCAAGCAGTTGAAGAAGATCCAGTCGCGCTATACATGCAAGACCCCCCTGAACAGGTTGAGGGGGAGCAAAGCGAGGTCGAGATAGATTGAAGATTGAAGAACTGGTAGCTGTGGTCTAGGGGGAGTATTGTTGGGTTATATTGAGACCACAGTTACCAGATTAGAGACTTTTGGTAGTATACTGTATAGATTGATAGTTGAAGGACCTAGTTTGTAATTATAACATAGTTGTTGTTGACAAACCCTAATGCTACGCACTTAGCAGACGGGCTCTGCGCACTTAAGCTAAGTGCGCAGGCCCAAGGGTACTCCTATATATAGGATGTGTGTGCACAGCATTGGGGTCAGGGTTTTGGTCATTATCTTTTGATAGCACAAGATAGGTGCGTACTTGCTATAATCCATGGTTCTTCAGTGTTAAATCATCAATGGAATTATCGTATTATTCATCTTGTGTGTCGGTTCTTACAATATTTATCTATTTTCTTTGATTGTAGAAGATTAGTCACTTAAAACACCTAATTCATAGGTGTTTCTAAGTGATAACAATCTCGTGCACTTACAAGATCTAGCATTTGGGACTTACAAGTGGCAGACTTTATGAGCCCATCCCTGTGATCCTGTGCCTCCTTCTCCTGATCCAACGTGGCTTGAGCATGCTCTGCCTTCACTCGCTTCAGTTCGGCTTCAGTCTCCACCAACTTGCTCTCAAGATACTTGCCTTTGTCATGAGCAATCTTCTGAACATCCTCAAGTTTAGTTTGAGCATCATGAAGATCTTTGGCAAGAGCATCCACAGATTTCAACAAATATTCATGACCCTAGCAGAGGAAAAAAGAAGGGTAAGTAATTCACATTAAAAATTATTTTTATCATTAATATTTCAATGTCATCCTCAGGAGAAGACCATACCTGGAGAGTGAACTAAGAAATCTTATCCAATACAGCATGAAAGTTCAACCCTTTAAAAGGGGTGATTTCCTAGGCAATGGTAGTAGCAGCACTAACCTTCCTCTTCTTCGAGGCACCGACAGCCCTGGATTTAGGAAGGTTGGAAGGAGGACTGGTCATCTTATAACTAGAATGAGATGCTGAAGTAACCTTGACTGCTTTGACATCTAAGCTGTCAATGTCATCCAAATCAAAGAAAGCAGGCTTTTTTGTTGAGATATGGCAAAAGACAGGGTAAACTATTAGAAAAAATAAAAAAATATCCTTAAGATGTAATGTAAAGATATTTACCAGACATCTCAGAAGTTTGGCTAGCGGTATTACTTCCTTCTACTTCAAAAGTTTTTGCCGAAACAGGTAAGTCGTAGATAGCCTTACACCTCAGAAAAGCTTCATTCAAGGGAGTAGCAAACTTGGCAAACGAAGCACCTGTCAAACAAAAAGTTTCAGGATGTTAACATCCTCAGAATGTAACTGAAAATTTTTCATAAAAACTTTGAATTTTTTTTACCACTTTTTAACCAACAAAGAGGAATCTCATCCCCATGAGGAATATAGCTTCTCTTTACAAAGAAAAACTTCATTTTCCAATTTTTCTCAGACTTAACCACATTATATAGAAAGGGTGGATCTTTTTCTATAAGTTGAAGGATATAACACTGAGAGCCATGTGTCCTTAACTTATAAACATGAGACAGGTCCCCCACTTGAAGATGGACACCATGATTTTTGACGATCCTGCTACAAACCATCAATATCTTCCAGAGTTCAGGCATGGCTTGGGAATAAGTCATCCCTGTCACATCAAAGAAATCTTTGATGAACGAGGGAAAAGGATACCTTAACCCTAGAGAGAATGGTATGTACAAGAAACAAACCTAAGTAGGAGATGCAAAATCAGATCTTGCATGAGGGTCATAAGGACGAAACTCAGCAGAACTTGGAAAGATTTGTGAGTTCTTTAGGGCTTGAATGTCCTTATCATCGAAAGAACAGGTCTCTTGTTCAGGATGGCTCAAGAGATTTTGGGGAATGAAGTCACTTGAAGTTCCTACACTCCCGAAGCCCTTGTAGATCTTTTAGCCATCTTCGAAATATTACTAATATTTAGCAGGAGAAAGAAAAAATATGAACAAGATGAAGTAGAAATTACCTTCTAGAAAAGTCAAGAGTGATTATAAAGGAGGAGATATGCTCTAGATATAAAGGGCAGAATATGATGTCGTGTAACGGTCATCACATAATTACCGCCGAAGATATAGCCGTTGTTATCCTGACAAGACGTCCCATCAGTTATCAGATAAGATGTTGTGGTTAAAAAATATATTTACCTTGAAAGATATTAACGGTAACATATTTTTTGGGGACAATTGTTGGTGGTGAAAATCCTCAGGATGATTTTACCTCACATCCCTGGTGTAGCATCCTTAGGATGCTGAAGGGCTCAACTGACTTCAGGATGTAACAATATTTCAACATGTGCACATCCTGAGAATGAACTAATGAATTACCTTTTTTATGTGATTGCAGGTACAATTAAGTTATAATATGGATACATTAGTACTCTCCAACGTCTATATTATAGCACTCAGTCAAAGGAGTCAAAGGTTGAGGAGTAACTTATATAAACCAAAGTCTAATATCGAAGATGGAGTCAAAGTTGTAACCGATACTCATTAAATATCGGAAAGAAATAAGGAAACAGCTGGTACAACGACTATATTCTGTTGAAACTCATCCAACGTTCACTTGAAATAGTCGCTACCGACATTGAAGGAACTTAAACTACATAGCGGATCTTACGGGATACTTTATTTACTTCCTTGTATTATATAAATGGGAATGATGGACGAGTATAGGACACATTGCTATCACTAGAACTATACACACACACACACACTTAGCTACTTAGAATACTCACATATCATTGTAATCTTAGATCACTCGTCCACTCATTCATCCAAAGTTGTAATTCTTTTTACCACATTAATATTAACAAACAAGGCAGGGGCCTAGTCTCCTCCCGAGGTTTTATGCCGGCGATCTAACATTGATCAAGGGCTTTCCTCATTCATCGAGTGTTGTTCTTTGTGTTTTAGCATTTACTTTACTTGTTACTGATAGTTGCATCCTCAGGATACAACTGTCCATCCTTAACTTAATCATCACCATCCCAAGCATAGTTGTCAATTCACAGTCTATTTACATTTACAAGTCACCATCCTGGGAATAACACTAAGTTTTTATCAAACTAGCACTCTACCTCACTTTTACTAATTTGAAAAACAAGATTATTTCTAGTAGATAATTTTTGACCAAAACAGTTGTTGTTATTGCATTAAAGCCTACATGTTGGGGTAAAAATATATGGCTAAGGCATGGATTTTTCTTGCAAAACAGCAGCTAAAGGCTATAACTTACGGATATTAGCTTGCTAAAAGGTAAAAAATGGACAACCAGTCCCAACCGTAAGCTACGGCAGGGGTCGTTGCTTACGGTGAGGAGGAGACAACCAAACAATGCTAGCTGTAGGCTACAACCAACCACCGTAGCCTATGGCGGGCTTGTCCCGGCTTGTTTTTGCTCGTTTAAACTTCTTATTAAACGTACATTTGAGCTAACCTTTTTGTGTATTGTTATCATCTTAGGTTGAGGTGCAACGTGGAGCTTTCGGGGATCGATCAAGAAACCGTACAAACTCATTAACCATGATTCGGCGTTTTGTTGGATTCGGGTAAATCCATGAACTTTTAGGCTATGGTAGTGTAACGACCCTGGCTGTCGGAGCCGGGTCGTCGGGTCGGGTTATCGGAGCTACACAGCGGATTCGGATCATACCAGTCTTTACTCTTCCAGGATCCACGTCATCATATCTGTTGGGTTACCTGAACACATGCCAAAAATAGTTTCTGTCAACATAAAGTTGGTGAGGTCGTGTATTTTATAAAGTGAATGGCCAGTTCGTTTATTGATAATTCTTTTATATAAAACATTCTTTTATAAACATGCTTTACAGATTATAATTTCTGAAGGGGAAAATATATTCTATTATGCCAACTCTATTATATATCAATTCTATTATATCTCAATTCTATCATATCGATTATATTTCGTGCCATTCTATCGATGGTACCACTCTGTTTGTGATAAAATACCTGTTACTGTCCTCTACTTGGACAAGAATGGTTTTGGTCCTCTAGTTGGACATTCCTACCCTCTACTTGGGTAAGACTAGTTCTTGTCCTCTAGTTGGACAAGAAAGGAAATGGCGGATACCCGCCAGTACTGTCCTCGTCGTTTCTATGTCCCCTTTTCTATTATACTTCTTTTATTGTATAAATTCTATTATGTAAAGCATTATTAGGTTTTCTTATAAACGACATGTATTCCCCGAAAACACTTAATAAAAACAGTAAAAGTGGAGAGTTCACGATACTCACAGGTTTGCGTATAATCTTCTATAGTCTCTCTTATTACAATTATATGTCATATATATATGGATACGTTTTACGCGTGGGACTTGTTAGATTGTAATACTTAGGATATATATCATATATACAATTTATACATATAGAATTCGGTATATATTAGATAGTCCTAAACTCGGGGTTCATTATTGACACGACACGGACATCCTAAATCTAGCTGGCCATTACAGCTTGGCACTCGAAACTAATAAAGTTGGCCATTACAGCTTGGCAGATCTAAACTAACAAAAGAATAGAAAATATTATGATTAACCCGAGTCTAGTATATCGTCTATGTATCGAATTATATATATAAACATATAAATTTTATATATGTTTATTATTCTCTTATTATTATTATCAAGTCCGTACATTATCCGTATTATATATATATTCGTATAATTCTAATAATCCACGTCTAGCTATTGGACTGGGTTCTATTCCGGTTGTTGACCGAGTCACTGAGTTGACTCGGTATCGAGTTCCACTTTCCGATTCGATTAAGGTACCTCGCAATCAAGTACAAAACAATATTATAATCTGGTATTACTGATTAATATCCAATTATAATAAGATCTTGTATAACTATACCTTATCATGAAGTGGCCAGCTTCATGCCGGATTATTATCAAAACCCGACCAGGGATGGACCGGAGACTAACCGGACTTCCGGTTAGTGATAATATCTTCTCATAATTCCAATCTCTCCCTACAAAATAGAATCATACCTTGGTCATAACAATAGTCAATTGATAATTATCAACAACCAAATCATGATCAGTTTATGAGAAGAAACCCAATCGGTAACAAAAGGAATAGGTTGGGACACGATGATAGTCACCAATTCCGGTGACTGTCCCTTCGTCGGAACAACATACAAATAGAGGTAAAGGTCGATTGGTGGGTTACAAGAGGCTCACGACAGTCACCATAATCCGGTGACTGTCCGGTTAATAATAGAGGGTGGTTCCGGTTGATGGTTCGAAACAGAAATAAATTTAAATATTATTGGTATCATCGGAACTCGGAAATATAGAGATGAACAGATTGGAACCAGGAGATAAGTACGACAGTCACCTTAACTGGTGACTGTCCGACCTCGTTAAACAGAACAAGAGGATGGTTATCGGGATATTATTAAACGAGGAGGAGGATGGTTGGTTCGCCGGAGAGGAGGGGTTAACCGGACCAGAAGCAGAGGAGGAGGAGCTTACCGGAGGAAAGAAGGCGGCGGCGGCAGAGATGGAGCAACGGTGACCGGAGGCAGCAGCGGAGGCAGCAGCGGTGACCGGAGGAAAGTAGGGGAGACTGTAACATTACGCATTTAATAATTATACGTTACCAATAATTTGGATTTAAACGACTAGTTTTTTTTAGCATTTTATATATATATTTATATAAACAAAGATTTATAATAATAATAATAATAACAATAATAATAATAGTTATACATAATATTGTTGAAACAAATCATCCTTAACCCAAGAAACAACCCAAGCCCACCTTCCTTTTTTCCTTTTGTAATTTCTGGAAGCCCAGTCTTTGAACAGGCCCAAACCATCAGGCCCATACCAGCAGCCCAACAAGCCTTGGCCACTAGTCTGTTTTTAAAAAAAAAGAAATGAAAGGACCTTGCTTCTAACGGGTATCGAACCCGGACAAGCTCCACACCACAAACGCACGTCTACCACCTGGTCTACCTCTTTTCTTTGGTTTAACCCCAACCTAAAATCATTATAAGCCCACCTTGATGGTCCCTTTTCTTCTCCACTGCTGCTGTGCGATGGGCAGTTGACCAAACAAAAGTCAACTGCCATCAAATTCATTTATTTGACGCGTCCCCAACTAAGTTAAACCCGTAATATTAGCGCTATTACCTTCTCCACCTTCCATAGATAAATATTTGACTAATTAACGCGTTTTAAAAGCTTTTAATGGTGATGAATTGACCTTCCAAATGTGCCGATCCAAATCTGTATAAATACGTGGTTGTAACTCGATTAAACTCACCCACAATACCAAGAGGAGCCGATTAAGGGAACCCCCATACAAAAATCCGTTTTCGTTTCCTCTTTGAATCGCTATTGAACACGGGTGCCTCGTTTTTGTCTCGTCTAGAATCACCCAATTCAGATAAGGTACGAGTAAATTCCTACATGCTTTATGGTTAACTTTCTGTGTAGATTAAAAGCCCTATAGTCCCGTTCAGAATCTGTGTTGAATTCGAGTTCAATTGATGGATTAAGAAACTAGGGTTTATAAAGATATGATTTGGGGA
Source organism: Ambrosia x helenae (assembly GCA_030844895.1). Taxonomy (NCBI): domain Eukaryota; kingdom Viridiplantae; phylum Streptophyta; class Magnoliopsida; order Asterales; family Asteraceae; genus Ambrosia; species Ambrosia x helenae. Next base: position 55,001,667 of record CM061223.1, read on the forward strand.
TAAACATAGCTTTGCATAATATATTTATTTTTAATCAAACTAAAATCAACACAACCACAGGTCTGGACCAAGTGGTTGTGTCTGGTGCCTTGTAACCTGGACCACACAGGTTCAATTCCCACCATATGCATTTTTTTTTATGTTGCTTTTAAATTTGAAGGTTTAAGTTACACAATTATTTACTTTAATTATTTAAAATACTTATAAGCCTTCAAAAATTCTCAAAATTTTACATAATGATGTTCATGTCCTGAATATTATTATTCAGATTTTTATATCCAGAAATTTATTTATTTAATATATATAATAAATAAATCAAGTTTATTCTATTATATTTATAAAAATCCGTTATAATATCAAAAATTTTTTATTAAATTCTACAAAAATTATCCTATGTTTGTACAATGGTAAACTTTACTGAAATGATTTTTAATTTAGAAAAATCATTTATTTTATATTTTTAATCAATTGTTGTTAGATTTAATCATAATTAAATCATAATAAATCCAATTTTTGGTATTTTTGCACCAAAATTTTATACAAATTATTTCTGTATATTTAGAACAGAAATATAATTTTTAAACTTCTAATTCTTTGATTTTAATATTTTTAAATATTAAAGTTAAGATTTTGACAATTTGTAATAAATAGATTTAATAATCTATTTTAAAGAAAATAATTTTATAAAAATTATTTTTATACTTTAAACATATTATTGTGACCATCTTAAATTTAAATTTCATAAAAAGATTTTTAGTTATTTATTTACTAAATTTCTCTCAATTGGCGAATATTTTTAATAATAATCAAACAAGCATCTATCCCCAATTCGAAGCCCTACAACTTATACATTTGTAAACTTGGTAGACTTAGACATATTTATTACCTCATTTTAGGGTGATACTTGATACATTTGGTCAACACATTTCTCAACAGATATAACATTTTACCAAGGTGAGTTTTACATAGCCCCTTTTCTATTTATCACCATCGGTTGGGGTGTTACAGATTGGTATCAGAGCCATGGTTATAGGGAATTAGGTTATTAGAAAAATAATCTAGTCTATAACCATAGGATTTAACAAGTACTTGCTTCTTTTACTTGCTATTCTCTATCACCCTCCTACTTCTTATCCCTACTTTCATCCCTACAAGAAGGTTGCTCTCCATCAGTGGATCTACTCTTAGACTAATAGGACAAAATCCTCAGGTTTAACCTGAACCCCCTTGAGATCTCGTCGAAGTTCTAGATCTTAATAACGAACACGTGCAATCTGGAAGGGTGAACGCCTGTATTCTGAGTCTTCTGTCTAGGCTGGCATTGCGCATATATCCCAATCAGACGAGGGACCCGGATGCCTACCTGGGAATTCTCGGGATGAGTGTTCACTTATAGGCTAAAGCATGTCTTCATATGTTATTAGAATCTAGAATCTTTGATAAGTCAACGTTTTCGTTTATTCGTTTTAATTAATGAATAAATGATTACATTCCTTATATCACCTCATTCATTTCATGCCACATTGAACCTTCATTGTGTCCCTTACGGATCATGTCTCCACGTCGTAGCACTCGCAATAACAGTGGTGAAAACCAAGAGGAAAGTAACAACAACCACAACACCAACCACGACAACAACAAAAACAACAAAGGTGTTGATGCCCGACTAGCTGCGATTATCCTGAAAATTTTTGGGCGAACCTGAAAATTTTTGGGCGAACGTGGAATAGAAGTGGTCGAACGTAGACATTTTTGGGCGAACGTGGAATTTGAATTTTGATATTCTACATTCTAGTGTTTATTCTACATTCGGCTGATACTTTTGGGCGAACGTGGAATCAAAAGGGGCGAACGTAGAATTACCAGGGGCGAACGTAGAATTTAGTGCCTAAAAATTTCGATCTGATTTGAGAAATTTTTTTTAGATATTTTTGTTGGAAAAATGATTAATTACATGGCTGTATGTAGAACGGATGAGGAGATCAAAGCTCTAGTAGAAGCTGAAAGAAAGCAACAACAATTACAGAGACAAAATTCTCAAGCTGACAACATTTGGGGATTTCCAATGACACCGAAACCAACTGATGAAATGGTACATGTTAACAAGTGTGTTAACAGAGAAGGTGTTCATAGGAATGTTGTATGTTTAGTCAAACAAATGAGATATGATGATTCCAGTGAATTGTTAAAGAGTGATTTGAGTTCTGATACGAGTTCAGAACAAAGTACATCAGAACAGAGTGATATTTCAAATGGTGATGCAAAATCTGATAATGGTAATAAATCAGATGATGAGGTAAGTGCTAGTTGTTCTAAATGTGTCAAGTTGAATTGTGAATTGGTGACACTTATTGAGGACAAACAGAAACTAGCAAATGAACTAGAAAATTGTAAAAACCAAATTAAAGTTTTTGAAAAGAATGAAAAAGATTTGTTAAATAAAATTGAATCTTTAAAGAAAGAAATGTTAGAAATGAATAAAAGTGTTTCAAAGAATATTTCCACATCAGAGTTGGAAATCACAACACCTTGCGTTGTTAATTCTGATTCTGAAGTGAAACAAATGTTTGAACAGAAAACTGAAAATGTTGAAACAACTTCAGAATCTGATTCTGAAGAAAAACCCATATTCAGTTTTCCTGAAGGAGTTGAAGGTTCCTACATGTTGGAAGGACATGACAAATTGATTTTCAACAAAGATTTTCTAATTGAGAATATCGAACAATCTCTACTTAAATGTATTTTTGTTGATAATCTTGATTTGTTAAATCAATTTAGAAATCAATTTGATCATCTTCATTTTGAACTCAGTCCTAACCAACATGAGAATAAAGAGGATCAAAAGAAAAATGTTGAAAATAAAAATGGTCCTAAAGTAAATGGACCAAAACCAAACAAATCGAAAGGAAATGATCAGATGAAAAATTCTTATCAAAAGAATTCAAGAAATTTTTCATCTAGATCATATGACTATAATGATTATTCATATAAATCTCGATTTGATGGTTATTGGGGAAACAACTCACCACAGTATTCTCATGGTTATGTTGAATGGAGAAACTGTTTTGAATGTGGTGAAGTTGGACATATTGCTGCTCATTGTCCCTATTGGTATTGGGATGACGGGTATGCATGCGATTTTGAAGAGTATAGGTCTTGTTATAACTGCGGAGAGTGTGGGCATTTAGTTGCTTACTGTCCGTATGTTAAACAGAAAAAGACAGAAGTGAAATTTGCTAGAAATTCAGGCAATGTCAGAAAACCTGTATCCCCAAAATCAATCAAGAAGCAAAAGGGGAAACAGGTTGTGTATGACAATCGTAACAAAATTGCCTTGAATAAAAATGGAGATTGTGGACGGGTTGCTAAGGTAAGGGGGAGTTCTCAGGCTAAGTCTAAGAATAACTCTAAACCTGGGTCTTCATCAGTTAAGTCTGAGAAGATTCCAAACAAAGTTCAGAAGCAGGTGTCAAACATGAAACCTGAAAAGTCAAAAATCAAAACGATTTCAACAAAATCTAAAATAAACTCTGAACGTGTTTGGAAACCTAAATCACTTTCTAAGTCAATAGCAATTTCTACTTCAAATCAATCCATTGAAAAACCAATTGATTTTTCAAAAGGAGAATGGATTGATGTTCCGAGAATTGATGACCTTGGACGACCCATCATTGTGAAGGGATGGGTGCCTCTCTCATGCTAATTGTTTAATAAGTGTGCAGATTGTTCCAGACAGACCTATTAGCTATTCTTTGATAGTTGATAGTGGAGCATCTGTATACACACTATTTATTTGAGAGGTGAAGGTCAAGGAAGGGTTATTGAAGAAGGAAAACATGATTTCAACAGAGAGGAGAGTGTTTGTAGTCTGTCTCCAACCTGTGAAGCCGGAAAAAGTTGCAATCTCTTGCAATTGCTCTCAGGTGTTGGATTTCAATAACAGATACGACAAAATGGTTTGCTAATTGAAAAATCTTAATGAGTCTAGTAATCTGAGTGGAAAATGGTTTTTAAAACTCAGTGGGTAAACCGCATCGGATATCATTTTATTTTGTTTTTCTTCAAAAGTTTAAAAATCCAAAAATATGCTTATTTTTAGATTTTTAGGGGGAGAAAATTTCAGAAAAATCAAAATAAAAAAAATTAAAAAACTCAAAAATGAGTTTTTTCCTGGAGAAATAGAGGAGATGATAGTACATCAGTGGACTGTCAGACTACTCTAAAAACAAAAATAATTTGATAAACATTGAGTAGCCACTACAATTATATATTGGTAGGCTTGAAATCAAAATTTAAAGTTCAGCATGGTGATATAAATTTAAAATCAATAACTGATAATCATGTGGATCAACGTATCGTTGGCATATGGTCTTAGTACCGAAATTTCGTTTGATAGATTGCCAAAATCGGAGGTTTCGGGTCTTTATATTGAAAGTTATCTGGGGATAGCCTAACTGATCTTTTGTCGTATTGATTTACGGACCTAGATCAGTCAGGGTATCTTATTAAAAGATCTTTAATGACAAAACCTTAAGTTACCGAATGAGGAACTTAACATGTGTGATGATAATCAAAGATTATCTAATGCATCGTATCCAATCATTGATGCAAATCATGATTGATATTAGTCCTCACCCTGGTTGAGTGCATAAGTCGCTTTGAAGCATTAATTTGCTGACCTGTCACCACTGTGCCTCATACCTTGTAACTAACAGATAACTACAGTATAATCACGCGTTACAAAGAAACTTTGCGCAATTCTTGATACGGGAATGTGTCACGTGTGCGGGAACCATAGATTTTTCAGTATCTAATATTACTATAATGTATCTAAAGTGCTGAGCAATGAATGATGATTTTGAGTTTAAGTGGACAAACATACTGGTAATGGTTGTAGGATGCTCAATGACAAAAACAGAAAATTGATCAAAAAAGAGTTATGACTGACTGTTTCAATACTGATATGATCCTCTCAACCGGAAAATTCACAAAAATATGTTGAATTTACTTTTATGCAATTACATTGGAAAATTCAAAAAGATTTTTGGTGTGTTTTAGCTTAAACTTTGAAAAATCAAAAAGTTTTGTTTCAACTTTATTTTCGATAACCGATGTTGGGATACTGAATGAGAATGCTCAGATACTTAAAAAGATTTCAAATTTTCAAGTTTCTGGTACATATTGAAAATGTTGTATAGTTCAGGGGAAGAACTATTGAGGGTGAAAAGGAATGTGAAGAGTACTTCCGAGATTTTTGTCGTGTTTAACGTCGGTTGTAGTTTGTGCAGTTTTTAGTAAATTTTTCTGCAGAATCAAATACAACAGGTGCACTACTCATGACTCATCGACAAAATGTATAGCTGAGCAAAACCCAAACCTGAACATCAAGATTACCAGAACAACAGAAGTTAGTAAGAGGTTAAAGAAATGATGAAGATTGAAGAAATCAAGATAATGACAAAGCCAAGATTTCTTGAGTCTGTCTGAGATTTCAAAGCTTATTGGAGAGATAGACAGGAACTTCGACACAAACGTGCATGAAAATGGAAAGTTTTCAATCAAGACTTGAAGAATTGATAACTTTCTGCTTTGGTACATCACTAGCTAGGTCCAAGGGGGAGATTGTTAGTGCATTATTCATGTATGTCCCTAGCTAGTGATCCGGTACAGAATGTCGAAGGTTCAGATAATCAGAAAACGACCAAGACTTAAACATGAAGTCAATCCAATCAATAGTCGAGGGGGAGTTTGTAGATGCACGTATTGCGACTAGTGATTGGATCGACAATGTTAACATGTGTTAAAAAGTGCTGATTACATGTGTTAAAAAGTGCTGATGGGCTGAAAGTGGAAAAAGTGGGCGAACGTAGAAATAAGTGGGCGAATGTAGAATCATAGTGGGCGAATGTGGAAAGTTTCCACATTCGACCATTCACAATGGGCGAATGTGGAAAGTGTCCACATTCGCACCATGAAAAGGGGCGAACCTGCAGACATTATAAATAGATTTTGAGTATTTGTGATGTAAAGAGAGTTATTAGTTGTGTGTGTTTTGAGGTCAGGTTCCAGGTTTGATTGAAAGAGTCTGTAATTGATCTAGATTAACCGTATTATCATTGTAATCAAGTTTATGCAAAAGTTAATCTATGAAAAGCTTTGAAAATGATATTGATTGTGTTTTGATTTGAGTTTCTATCAGTTTGTTCAAAGCTAGGGTTTCCGCACCTGGTTTTGTAACTTGTATGATCAAATAATCCTGTTTTAGTAAAAATCTTTCGCTCACATCTTGCTATAGTCATATTAAGTCAGATACATGAATTATCTGTATTTTCTGATATGACTATTAAAGGTTCTTGGTATAGATTGATATCTTCTTTATACTGTGAACATTCTTCTAATCTTGTCCCTCATAAGAATGAGAAACAGACTAAATATTATTCCGATATAAAGACGATTTAAACATACTTTGAGATCCTGATTGTTTATCTTCTAAGAGATTTACAAACCGCCAGCAAACATTACTAGAGTCTCAAATCGATGCGGTATATTCATCATTTAATATTCGGATTCGTTTACAATGATGGATTCTATATAGTTCTTAGGAGATAGATACGAAAGTCCCTTCATTATCATGACTTGAATGGGATCCGAGCTACTACCTCTTATATTCGAACTTTAGAATTACCATCATTGTAATTCTGATTTATTAGAGAGTAGAAATGGTTTTTGGTAACTATCGGATTATTTCTTACAAATTCTATCTTGTAAGTTCTATCTATATCGGTGTAATATAGTTGACCTCTTGGTTAACATCTATTCGTATATATACTTCGGAGATTTCTCAGCACGTTAGACGTATCTTATCCGGAGTCTAAAGGTGCATGAAAAGACTAATCAAATTTGTCGAATTTCACGGTTTCAACAATTCCTTTTCATTATGTTGACCTACTGGAATCGATCTTTCAGATTTTTTTTTAAATCATCGATAATAATTCTTACTGACTATTTCATTGATGATTGACCGCATTATTTATCATTAACCATTCTTTGACTTAAGATTCTTAAGATAATGCGTCACTTATTCTTCTCAAAATCATGATTATCATTCGGAATTTAAATGCTTATTGCATTAACTATTTCTATATAGATTTTTTTTAACACTTTCGGAATTCGATAACACTCTCGATAAAAATATGCTATAATTACTTTTCATAAAATATTCTTGATAAAAATTCTAGTCGTTCTTTTTACGACTTATATTCTTATCTGATAATTTCTTTTAAGATATATTTTTATTCTGATAATTATTTATTCTGGCATATCGGATGCCTTCTGATAGTATTCGGCATTTCGATGCCTTTCTATTATTCAGACATATCGGATGTCTTTCTGAATTATAATTCTTTTTATTTGTCGATTTATATTCTTTTATTTATCGATTTATATTCTTTTATATCCAAGCGGATACTGATAATCATTTATAGCAGACACTATAAATCTATCATTTCTATGATATACACTTGCTTGGAATAATTCTTTCTTATTTATATATTCGATCAAAGTCTATACTTTCAGTGTCCGAAAACACTTTCTAATAAACTTATATATATAGGCAATATATCGTATCTTCTTAACCCAACTTATTATAAGCGAAGCTTATTTCATCGGAATATTCATGTAGATAGTTCTTGCCAAAATAGTGATTTCTTAAATTATCTCTCACGAACCTTTAATTCGGGATAGGAAATTCGTCATTCCTTGGCCGGAGAGTTTCACTGGAAAAATGAGCATAATTCTATTCATTTTTCATTTTTATTTCGATTATACCTTGCGAATCTCTACATGATTCCACTTGGTATTAATCGTATTTCGATATATTCGTTATAATTTATTTTCTTTTGATAATTCATTGGATTCTACCATTTCCGGTTTCTGAATCCATATAGATTTTTACCTGTTATATTTTTGGGATTTTAACAATTCTTTCTATCACTTCTTATTCGTGATTTTCAACTTGGTAATACTTGACCGTTTCACCAATTTGGTTGTACTATAACTCGATATTTAATTGATTACCGATATAAGCTAAACTAATATTAATATAATATAGAGCAATTAATAGGATAAAATAATGTATTAATTGAAAAGTTGACACAACTTATATAAGGACTTTGAATCTTACTCAATGTGTAAATAAAAGGATAATTAGTATGTGTAATTTCTTACCATTATTAACCAAAATTTGAAATTTAAAATTCAGTATTTAATTGATCACCAATATAAACTAAACTAATATTAGGATAATATAGAGCAATTAATAGGATCAACTAATGTATTAATTGGAGAGTTGACACAAGTTATATAGGAATTTGAATCTTATTAAATGTGTAATTAAAAGGATATACATTATTACCTGACTCTTTCCTTTATGCAATATCATTTATTGATTTTTATTTAAAAAAAAGATAAAAAAAGAAATATTATAGACGTGCTATGTGTCCTAATGAGAGGATGAATAAAATTAAAGTTGAATTAATCTATTGACATGTGGCACAAATTTATTTTTTTTATTAGGTATACAAATATAAATTTAAGAGTACATTAGTTTCTCGTTAAAAAGACTAGTGGGAAGCGCGCGCGATGCAACGGGATGGACAATTTACAAACATAAGTATAATTTGTTTACATGAAAAATATGGTTTATGTAACACAATTCAAAGGCTCACAATGAGCAAAAACATAATCTAAATATATTGAAATTCGAATGGAAAATAGATACCCGCGTTACGCAATGAGATAACTGGTGTGGCATATAGCCAAACATATGCAAGCCCAGTGCTATTATTGTGCGTAACAAAGTTTATGTTATTTAAACAACAAAGCTTAAAATACCAAAACAATCAATTGACATATTACAAACTATGACATTACAAATATGAAGCACCCCAAACATTAAGCATCAATTAAAGGTAAATATCGAGATGCATTTGATAAGCATAATGAGGTACCCATAGTTGACCCAAGGAAGGGAAGACATCAACCAAAACATATGGTTGTCGTATATTAAGAAAAACTTCCGGAGAGAAATTATTCTTTTTCTTTGCAAAACAATCCTACATTACCACTTTATACGCACATAAACCAAGTAGTTCCGTTATAAGATCTTTATAATTTTGTTTAGGGCCAAAAATTTGTTCCAGAACATAAATAAACAAAATGTTATATTAGAAATTGCTTAGAAAAGAGGACTTTGAATTTATAATATATCACGAAATTTAAAAAAAGATTATTGATATACGTGTTTCTCTACGAGAGTTCTGTTAAAAGAATGATGTAGAAAATCATCTTGAGGGGGTCTTTTATCAATAATACAAATGTTTGTGAATCTTTTTACCAAGTAGGCAAGTACAATGCTTATTATTATTTTAAAAATAATGCTTTGAGAAAATATTGTTGAGTACAAAGCCAGTAGAATAGTTTCCATGTTTGTGAATCTTTTTACCAAGTAGGCAAGTACAATGCTTATTATTATTTTAAAAATAATGCTTTGAGAAAATATTGTTGAGTACAAAGCCAGTAGAGTAGTTTCCATGGTCAATAGGTTTGTTTGGCATACACATCTCAAATTTTGATTTGTCAGAAATTCGAGTGCATCGAAAAATAAGTGTTCGAAATTTTCATTAATGAAAATAATATGACTTGTCAAATTACTTAGAGAACAATCATGTGTCAATTACTAATTATAAAATTAACAAATACAATACACACACACAATTATTGTTTTATAAACTATAAATATGTTATAATGTAAACAGATAAACTAATTTAAATTAAATACATAACTATTATCTATTTTTTCTCAAATGGGTTTTCCGGAAAGGTGGATTTGATGGATAAAGGGTATTCTTGTGTCGGCTAGAGCGGCGATTCTAGTTAATGGGTTACCAACTTTTGAGTTTAACGCTTAAAAGGGCCTAAGGCAAGGAGACCCGCTATCTCCATTTTTGTTCTTGGTGGTTATGGAGGCTCTTTCTTGTTTGATTGATAAAGCTTGTTGGGTGGGGGAATTCTAAGGTATTAAATTTACAAAGGAAGATTGGCAGTTATCTCATCTGTTTTATGCTGATGACGCCCTTATATTTGGAAATAGAGAAGATTGAAATGTGGAAAAATTGACGACGCTTCTAAGATGCTTCCATCTATGCATAGGTTTAAAAATTAATTTGAGTAAGTTTAATTTTTTTAGTGTGGGGATGAATGAAGAAGAGTCACGGGGCATTACAGAGAGGTTGGGATGTAGACGCGGAGATATTCCTTTTGAATATTTAGGTATTGTGGTAGGAGCGAATTTGAGAAGTTATTGTCATTGGAATAAGGTTATAGACGTGTTCCAGAAACGTCTTTCAGGATGGAAAAGCAAAGGTGTTGTCCATTTGGGGTCGCATTACGTTAATAAAATCGGTTTTTACCAGCCTCCCAATCTACTATTTTTCTCTTTACAAAGCCTTAATTGGTGTAATAAAGAGTATGGAAAAGATAATGAAGGCGATTTCTATGGTCGGGTAATAGGGACATTCAAAAAATACATTGGATTTTGTGGGAAAGAGTGACGTTATCTAAACAAAAGGGCGGTCTTGGAATTACAAACCTACAACAATTGAATGACGCTCTTTTATTCAAGTGGGGTTCGAGATTCCATTTTAATCAAGAAGGTTGTGGAAGAAGGTGATAAGTTCAATCCATAAGTGTCGAACCCGAATTTTTTCCTTGCCGCTAAGCTCTCAGATCAACGGTAACCGGAAGGCTATTGTCAAATGATGCTCTAATAGGAGAAAATGGGAAGGTGTATTTTAATTATAAGGCAATGATAGGCGATGGTAGGAGTGTTCGCTTTTGGATGGACTATTGGTTAACTAATGTCCCTTTATATATTAAATGTCCTAACCTTTTCTCGTTGGAAACCAAAAAACTATGTTTAGTTTCAGAAAGATTAAGTTATCAAGGGCATAAATGGAATATCAAATGGGAACACTTTGTGCAGCCTATGACTGCAGCATGAGCCATGCAAATCATAGTAGTGACAGATGGGTTTGGAACTTAAACAATGAGCAGCAACCTATTGTCAACAGTATCAGGAAGCTGTTAGATGTTTCCGTAGGTACATTTTCTGGCCGAGAGTTTAAATGGGTCGCCTAGGTTCTATTGAAATGTAACGTCACGTCATGAAGGGCGAATCTGAATAGGTTACCAGTTAAAGAAGAACTGCAAAGATGTAATGTCTTTGTACAAGATGGGGGTTGTTCAGAATATGGTTATGGGTCGGAAACGGTAGATCATATTTTCACCGGATGTAGAGTGGCGAATGAAGTTTGGCATCATATTGGTCTATGGTGTGACCTTGGATATATATATATATATATATATATATATATATATATATATATATATATATATTTGCTTTTGAGTTCAAAGTCTGTCTGTGTAACACCCCAACTGATGGCGGAAGCATCGAGGTGACGATTGTTCAATAGCTCATGGACTAGAAATGTAAATATTGATACATTGACTAAATAATTTATTACATTGAAATGAAATTACAAGAATACAACGTTTAAGAACTAACAATCTAAAATGAAATTTAGTAAATCTCAAGTCTAAGTCTAAGTTCCAAAAGCTTAACAGTGATCTCATAAATAACCTGAAACATGTACGAAAATAATTTGTCAATACAAAATGTATTGGTGAGCATACCCTGTTTGAAGAAATATAGTAGGAAAAAAGTTTCGCATTTCACGTGTTATACTGTCTACTATTTAGTGTACAAGTTATTTACAAATGTCACCCAAAATCAAACCTTTAGAGTAAAATGATATCCAAGAATAATGGGATATCTAGTATATATGTATAGTAGTCGCCCAATAGTATGATTATATATAGTATGCGACAAAGCAAGTAGTTTACAGATAACAATAGTCAAGTACTATTTATTGCTATGCTAGGCCCACACCGGGTTGATGATTAAGGTCATAAGTACACACTATCAGCGATCAACAAGTAAACACATACAAGAATTGTGATTGTGAATATAGAATAAAGCATGATCAAGTGAGTGAAGTAAATAGCGTACATGAGTCACCCCAAAAATGTAAAACATGAAAAAGGGGCAAGATATACTCACAGTTTGCGAAAACGATCAAAATCCAACTTATCCGGTCGTGAGTAAAGTAATAGAAATTCCGAAGAATTCTACCTATACTGTATAAGAATACTAATAAATGAAATGTCTTAAAAGTCTAAGGTATCTAGAGTTCTAAGGCATTAGGATTTCCTATGTCGATTTGGGGAATTAGAGTTTTTATGATAAACCACATTAATGTAAAAGTTTTATATCAATTATAATATACCAAAGTTTGTAAATATGGATTAGGTAATATAATTATTACCAATTGAATAGTTAGATAAAATATGTTTTGAAAAGTTAAGACAAATTAATTTAGTTAATTACTTTAACTAAATTGCTGTAAATAATTACTACAATAACCATAAATATTCGAACAAATAATTATGAGTTACACAATGATCCAACAAATGAAAAATAAAACTTTCAAACCTACGATTATTTCTATTTTATAAGAAAAGTATTTATAAAATAGATTTTAAATGGTACAAATAAATAAATGATTAATTATGTCTAATTAAACATAAATAAGACCAAAAATACAAGATATGATCCAAAAATATTATTTTTTTTAGAAATAAATAAAGTCTGATGAAGAATGATTAAAATAAATGTTTCATAATTTTTATCAATTTATTTGTATTTAAAACTGATTTAATGAATTTAAATTTTGTTTAAATGATTAAAAATAGGGAAATCAATAAAAATAAATGTTTTCCGAACCAATAATTTTTAATTCATTTCATGATGATTAGAAATAATTTATCAAAAATTTTTAGATAAAAATCATTAAAAATGAAAAATCATTAAAAATGATTTTTAGTCAATTATTTATGATTAAAACAATTTAAATTAATAAAATCATGAAAATAGATATTTTTCAGAAAATTAAAAATATGACAATTTTCTATGAGGGATCAAGAAACTACACCTAAATTTTCATAATTGTTTGATCAAAAATAAATTACTTATGATGATTTTAAGATATATATGCATTAGGTATATAAATATGTTATTATAACAATGACAAAAGAATGAATGAGAAAAAAACACATAATAAAACTGCTTACACAGAGACTCGAACCCGAGTCCCTATGCTGCAACATAAGCACTTTAACCACTCCACCAAAATGTAAGACCCGCAAAACCGGTGTCAAACAGTTGGGTTAAAATTCTTAAATATGGAAAATCATGAGTAATTTTTTTTTCTTTTAAAAGAGTATGTATACGCAGCGGAAAATCATTTAGAATAAAATTCTACAAAACACATGATAAATACTTATCCAATCGTAAATTAAAATTTAAATTTATCATGTGTAAACAAAAGTTATCTTCCACTAGAAATGCCTTCAATTGCCAGGTAGCTTCTCACATCGCCAAGCAGTCATCCATCCATCTCTCTATTAACCTGAAATCAATCTAACGTGTATGCAAAGGTCAGCTACGCTGAGTGAGTTCAGGTTTTATAAATTTATATAAACAAGTATTTTGTCAAAATAAGAATTAACAAAATACCTCATCCTCAGAGTTAACAATAAGCGCAATCCGCTAACTTGTTTTTCCCCAAGCAAAACAAAAATCAAAGTCTAGGATTGGCATACTCTGCCTAATTACCTCAAGACTTCACTTACCAAATATTAAGCGCATCTCGCTTTTCAACACAAAGAACAATCCAGTCCATTTAAGCAAACTAAAGCTAGAGATTAAAGCAGGCATTTCCCACCTCTGTCATAGCTCAGTTTTTAAAAAAAAAAAAAAAAAAAACACATAATATAAACTATGTAAAAACCCTGACTCAAAACCAAGATCAGAGATCAGAGCAGGCATGTCCCACTTCCGTCATAGCTCAGTTCGACATATCAGGTAGCCATCAAACATAGTCTATTATATTTAATAACAGGTATAACATAAACCATATAATAACACATTAGGCATAAACTATGTGACAACCATAGCAAAAACTATACCATAAATCAGAGTAGGCCTATCCCACTTCTAATAACACATAAGACAAACTATGTGATAACCATGACAAAAACTATACCATAAATCAGAGTAGGCCTATCCCACTTCTAATAACACATAAGACAAACTATGTTATAACCATGACAAAAACTATACCATAAATCAGAGTAGGCCTATCCCACTTCTAATAACACATAAGACAAACTATGTTATAACCATGACCAAAACTATGCCATAAATCAGAGCAGGCCTATCCCACTTCTAATAACACATATAACTCAAACCATATAATAACGCATTAGGCGCATTTCGCCCACTTACGTTTCATACCAAAAAAATATGTATGAGCTAATATGTATTTTGATCGTACACAAAAATATTTATAACTTGATAAAAATATTTTGTGACTTCATAAAAAAATAATGGTTTAGCATGCACGTCAGCCCAAAATATTTAGAAAATAATAACTAAAAGAGTGGGCACAAGAACTCACAGGTTGCAAACTTCTAAATCCACATGCTAAATCGTCTCGAACCGCATCCCCATGTGAAATCTAAAACCGAACAATCCATGGTTAAATTCCACTCGAACACAGACCCGGTCACACATCCAAAACCCATAGACTTCCAAGCATTACATAAATCACCATATTAACAACACCCCCACTACAAAATTATATACATTAAAAATCCCAAATTCCACTAGGTATCCATGACCATGCAATCGTCATACATTCCACAACAATTACTAATCTCATGTCACCTAGTAATAATCATCATCACCATCTCATGAACAAAGCCACCAACATATTTGATGAATACATTTTTCTAAAAAAAACGTCCACCCATTTCATGCGCCACCTACCATTTTCCTCATTGCAAAAGGACCTACTCCCTCACCCTTCATAACTATCTGTATCTCTTCGTCACTCCCATGCAAGCATACATACCCAGACTTATAAATGTAACAAACACTTATAGATCTCCATCACCTACATAACTCCCTCATCGAACAACACCAACAGTACCTTCATCCTCTCCATCAACACCCTAGCCGATCCCGCCTTAGTCGCAAACCACCCGACCATCACACCATCTTCTTCCTTGAGGATATACATGCCCACACCCACTGCGTCGCATACCGATCAAGGCCGTTCTTCAAATCCAACGCCAGTGTCCGACACCGTGGTCTTGGCCATAATCAATCACAAACCAGAATCGGCTCCGCACACCGACCCCGAATCACAGTGACGATCAACTGGAATAAACATCGCTGAAATCCTACAATGATAACACATCAGGATATATCGCTTTCGGAAACAGACAATAACTACAATCGAACCAGGCTCGACATATATAAGAGAACCATAACCGAACCACACACTATCAATCGGACGGTTACCTTGAATCGTTACGGGATCATCAGGCGCACCGCGAACCACCCTTGCTTGGACTGGCTACATCACTTGCCCGACATCGGAGTCCTCTTTCGATTGGCTGCTCTCTTTCCCGCTAGGTTCATATGTGAAGGCAGACCCATCTGGCTTGTGAGTCTAGGGTTTCTCATAATACATATGCATATGTATTTATAATAACCAAGTTACGCTTAGCCCCCTCGATCATAATGAAATGATGTCTTGTTACCAAAGTTATTAAATTCTAATTAACGATAATGAAATTCGGGCCCTTCAAATAAAAAGCCAAGACATCCACTCGTCAAACCCGATTGGATATCGGTTGGCTACTTTTTGGGATGTTACAAGTCTACCCCCTTAAAAGAGGATTCGTCCCCGAATCCTTCGCATCTAAAACAATACGCATTCACCATATAGACTTGCATCCCTGCACAGAATTCGATCACCAGACGTCGTGCCAAATCATCATCGAACACTGGAACACCTAGCGCCAATGTGCCACCAACATGGCTACTTTGCCATTCACTCACGCAAGCATAGTGCGCGTTACATTTTGACATCCGCAACTTCAGTCACGGAAACACTCAACGGTCCAAACAACATGTGCATATCTTTCACAAAGGCTTACCGCATCAAAACATCATACACGCCTTATCTACGATACATCGCTAAGCTCTAATCGCAATAGGCTAAACATTTTCACATATCCTATCACTAGGAAATTAATAACTGAGGCATACTTTACCACTTAAAGCATTAGTCTTAACGAAGACCATTTTCATATATATACCTCAGGTCATACACATTCTTCCCAGTGAATCATAAAGGACACACTTACAGGTGACCGAAACCACCCATTACACGCGTTGGTCCACGAAGAACTACCGCGACACATACCAGGCATTCCTAGTACGAACCCTATGCGCACAACATGCCATCACATAGCCATACAAGTTCGTGAGGCTAGGAAGAAGCCATTAGGCCCCTAAGTAGCAACACAACAAGCAATGCATTAAACAATTTTCATCACTGGCTCATTTGCCCAGCACACATTGCTGACAAGACAAGAAATCTCACTTATCACTTAGGACTACTCGCCCTATTTCAATAATTTGAATCATTAAACAAGGAGAGACATCTCGTCTTAAAATGCCAAGAAGCCCCATTGGTCACAGAATTCCAAATTCTCATGTGACCGAATTAAGTCTTTCCTATCAACCACCCCAGGCAGAACATTCGCATAAACATCTTAGGTAATCATTTAGAGCTTTGGGGTAACAGTAGACCACCAATAACGTTGATCAAGTGTTATTGATTGTCCGTGCCACCTCCTGAGTTCTAAACATTTCCCAACACGGTCATACTAGTATTCTACCTCAAAATGTAAAGGCAATAACCCCCTACATATCACTTCATGCCATTAAGCATTTAAATTAAAAATATATAAACATACTTCAAAATTAAAGGATTACCTCTTGGCGTGCAGCTACCCGTAATGGCATTTCTAGTTTCAGTTTGGTCCCATACCAGATTCGAGTTCGAGCACATACTACCCGAATCCCTCGAACCATCGCTCTGATACCAACTTGTAAGACCCGCAAAACCGGTGTCAAACAGTTGGGTTAAAATTCTTAAATATGGAAAATCATGAGTAATTTTTTTTTCTTTTAAAAGAGTATGTATACGCAGCGGAAAATCATTTAGAATAAAATTCTACAAAACACATGATAAATACTTATCCAATCGTAAATTAAAATTTAAATTTATCATGTGTAAACAAAAGTTATCTTCCACTAGAAATGCCTTCAATTGCCAGGTAGCTTCTCACATCGCCAAGCAGTCATCCATCCATCTCTCTATTAACCTGAAATCAATCTAAC
Source organism: Ambrosia x helenae (assembly GCA_030844895.1). Taxonomy (NCBI): domain Eukaryota; kingdom Viridiplantae; phylum Streptophyta; class Magnoliopsida; order Asterales; family Asteraceae; genus Ambrosia; species Ambrosia x helenae. The sequence goes on from CM061223.1 coordinate 55,019,104, forward strand.
GTGTATGCAAAGGTCAGCTACGCTGAGTGAGTTCAGGTTTTATAAATTTATATAAACAAGTATTTTGTCAAAATAAGAATTAACAAAATACCTCATCCTCAGAGTTAACAATAAGCGCAATCCGCTAACTTGTTTTTCCCCAAGCAAAACAAAAATCAAAGTCTAGGATTGGCATACTCTGCCTAATTACCTCAAGACTTCACTTACCAAATATTAAGCGCATCTCGCTTTTCAACACAAAGAACAATCCAGTCCATTTAAGCAAACTAAAGCTAGAGATTAAAGCAGGCATTTCCCACCTCTGTCATAGCTCAGTTTTAAAAAAAAAAAAAAAAAACACATAATATAAACTATGTAAAAACCCTGACTCAAAACCAAGATCAGAGATCAGAGCAGGCATGTCCCACTTCCGTCATAGCTCAGTTCGACATATCAGGTAGCCATCAAACATAGTCTATTATATTTAATAACAGGTATAACATAAACCATATAATAACACATTAGGCATAAACTATGTGACAACCATAGCAAAAACTATACCATAAATCAGAGTAGGCCTATCCCACTTCTAATAACACATAAGACAAACTATGTGATAACCATGACAAAAACTATACCATAAATCAGAGTAGGCCTATCCCACTTCTAATAACACATAAGACAAACTATGTTATAACCATGACAAAAACTATACCATAAATCAGAGTAGGCCTATCCCACTTCTAATAACACATAAGACAAACTATGTTATAACCATGACCAAAACTATGCCATAAATCAGAGCAGGCCTATCCCACTTCTAATAACACATATAACTCAAACCATATAATAACGCATTAGGCGCATTTCGCCCACTTACGTTTCATACCAAAAAAATATGTATGAGCTAATATGTATTTTGATCGTACACAAAAATATTTATAACTTGATAAAAATATTTTGTGACTTCATAAAAAAATAATGGTTTAGCATGCACGTCAGCCCAAAATATTTAGAAAATAATAACTAAAAGAGTGGGCACAAGAACTCACAGGTTGCAAACTTCTAAATCCACATGCTAAATCGTCTCGAACCGCATCCCCATGTGAAATCTAAAACCGAACAATCCATGGTTAAATTCCACTCGAACACAGACCCGGTCACACATCCAAAACCCATAGACTTCCAAGCATTACATAAATCACCATATTAACAACACCCCCACTACAAAATTATATACATTAAAAATCCCAAATTCCACTAGGTATCCATGACCATGCAATCGTCATACATTCCACAACAATTACTAATCTCATGTCACCTAGTAATAATCATCATCACCATCTCATGAACAAAGCCACCAACATATTTGATGAATACATTTTTCTAAAAAAAACGTCCACCCATTTCATGCGCCACCTACCATTTTCCTCATTGCAAAAGGACCTACTCCCTCACCCTTCATAACTATCTGTATCTCTTCGTCACTCCCATGCAAGCATACATACCCAGACTTATAAATGTAACAAACACTTATAGATCTCCATCACCTACATAACTCCCTCATCGAACAACACCAACAGTACATTCATCCTCTCCATCAACACCCTAGCCGATCCCGCCTTAGTCGCAAACCACCCGACCATCACACCATCTTCTTCCTTGAGGATATACATGCCCACACCCACTGCGTCGCATACCGATCAAGGCCGTTCTTCAAATCCAACGCCAGTGTCCGACACCGTGGTCTTGGCCATAATCAATCACAAACCAGAATCGGCTCCGCACACCGACCCCGAATCACAGTGACGATCAACTGGAATAAACATCGCTGAAATCCTACAATGATAACACATCAGGATATATCGCTTTCGGAAACAGACAATAACTACAATCGAACCAGGCTCGACATATATAAGAGAACCATAACCGAACCACACACTATCAATCGGACGGTTACCTTGAATCGTTACGGGATCATCAGGCGCACCGCGAACCACCCTTGCTTGGACTGGCTACATCACTTGCCCGACATCGGAGTCCTCTTTCGATTGGCTGCTCTCTTTCCCGCTAGGTTCATATGTGAAGGCAGACCCATCTGGCTTGTGAGTCTAGGGTTTCTCATAATACATATGCATATGTATTTATAATAACCAAGTTACGCTTAGCCCCCTCGATCATAATGAAATGATGTCTTGTTACCAAAGTTATTAAATTCTAATTAACGATAATGAAATTCGGGCCCTTCAAATAAAAAGCCAAGACATCCACTCGTCAAACCCGATTGGATATCGGTTGGCTACTTTTTGGGATGTTACACAAAATCTGTTTTGTTAAAATGTTTAGAAAGAAAAGTATAAGTTCATTAACCAACATTTCATCTTCTTCCCCAATTCTATAACTCAAGAACCCTAACCCTAGAACCAAAATCAATACACTCGATTAGCTACAATTCGATTCTGTAATTAAAGGGCTTTCGAAGAGAAATATTCAAACACCAAAACGACATAAAAGAATTCAACTCACCATGCCGTATACTGATCGAAACAGAAGGAACAAGAGGTCCGAAACTTGAGTCAATTTACCAGGTCTTCTGTAACGTTTTTGGGTTGTTTTAAGGTGGGTTTAGATGCGAAAAGGTTACTGACTTCGAGTATGAGTTCATTTTTATGGGTATAAGATTGATTCGTAACCTACTAGAGTGCTTGGCCATCAATACGACAGTTACATATAGGTCCGATCATAGCCCACTTTAAAATGCGTTTAAGACACCTAACAATGGCCGAAACTGATACACAATGATGGAGAAACGTATTGTAATAATTATTAGAACTAATGGCACATTAATGAGCGATTTAGGTGGTCGCCGAAAAACTGTTCGCCAGCCAGAACAGTGGCCAGATCTCGGGCCGGAAAACCGATGTGCAGGAGGAGAAGAAAAAACTTTTATAACTTTTGATGGTTGCTAGTATTGGTCCCTCATGTTTAACTTAGGTTAGTATGTTGTATAACTAGGTTAGATTATTAGGTTTTAGCTATGTTTTTCTTTATAAAAAGTTAACCAAGTTAACTAACTTAACTTAAAAGTTTTTTTTTACAAACTTTTTAAAACTAGAACCTTTTACGAATACGTTTCAACATACGCATCTGATTAAAACTTATACCCGATCCTTATTAAATATAAATGATAAATGTTTAGTTCGCTCAAAAATTAAATTTGAAAACGACGAAACTTACAGGGACTATAATGCAAATATTTGAAGGACTATTATTGTCAATTAGATGAAAGTCAAGGGTGACGGATGTCATAGACTCCCCTACTTTAGAAAATTTCGTCTCAAAATTTTGCTCTAATGGAGGTTACTATGAAACCAAAAGGCGTTGTAAAAGTTTCAAAATCATTGACGGTTGACCCAAAGTTAGAAAGTGGAGAGTTTTAATGAGAAAGGTTTTGGGAATGTGTAGCGGGTGAGGGCAGAGGCACTAATGAAGCAGTCTCCCCTACTTTAGAAAGGTTTCTGACCGGACTTTATTAAGTACATACAACATGATCCAAATAATCGAGAGTGTAAGAGTATACAAGCTTCGTGTTTTCTGTGTGGGTGGTCCAGAGAAGGACTCTAGGAAGACGAATTGAAGCTCACATAAGAACGTTCTTATCTAAAATGCTAGCTATTAGTTAACGATCTAATGACAAGGTAATTATAAAGTAATGGGTAGGTTCTTGGTCAGACTCCTAGTCCGTTCCCGCAGTATCGTTTATGCTTATATATAGGGTGTACCGCAGCTGACCCGCCACACTCTCGATACTTTGGACTCGTACTGATTGTCTACCAACAACCTAAATAGAATTACACACCACCCTCATGTACCTGTAAATCCATGATTGCGTTCCGGACCGTAATCATCGATTTACCTTACACTAGAGTGTTATGTTTTTCCATAACCCTAACATAAATAATACCAGAAACAAATGCGTGCAACCAATATGTAATAGCTACTGTAATGAAATAATGTTCAACCATGACATGGTTAGAGGTCCTTCCCTTCCGGGTTTTCCCTTTAACCGTAATGAGAATAACATGTAAGTATAAGACATGGTTAGAGGTTCTTCCTTTTCGGGTTCACCCTTAACCGACAACTTCTGTTCACATCGTTGGCTCTAAACACCCATATTGATAGACTCTGAGGTTTACACCGTTCCCCTCGGATTGAAGAAATACTCTAATCCGAGTCGTACGTGGGCACTGGCTTAGATCTCATACGAGTTATCAACTAGTATGTTTGTTGGCCATGATGACGAACAAAATAATGTAAAGTATAACAGGGTTTTGCTCACAACAGAAAAAATATGCTTACCAAATATGCGTTCATGTAAGTATATAAGTATAACATAAAATTTCGATTGAAAGAATAGTATAACGTAAATCGAGTAAATCACACAATTTGCACAAAATGAAAGTAAACGAGTTAAATTAATACTCAAAACCAATGTTGTAAGATTAACTACTAATAATTAGTGTGAAAATAGTTGCGAATAACGCGTGAGAAAAACCACCAATAAAAGAATAATACGAGAATAATAAGATAATGTGACAAACGTAACTATAAATAGAATGGTGTAAAAATAATGAAATTTACTGTAAATGAAAGTGCGCAGAACAGACGTATAGTCTACTGGCATGAGGATAACTTTTTAGGAACCGAAGAATGTTTTAAGTTCAAAAAAGGTTCACTTGAAAAGATTTTGTAAGTACACATTTTCATGTGTTTACGAGATGTCGAGTTGAAATTTTTTTTATAAAGTATATTATCAGTCGCAAGTTTCTTTTCTCGAAAACATATATTTAATCCCTTATATGAAAAAAGCAGATTTACATTTGACTTGTAAAATATGCAATACAAGTTTATGAAATGCAAGATGAAACCATTTCATGAAATATGTGTAAATTTAATGTGTTTCAAAAGACCAAGATTTAAAATGGCGTGAAGGTTGTGAATGATCCCAGATGCCTTGACGAATTTTGGAAAATAAAATTATTTAAACATTTCTTTAACTTGCGGGTGGAAAAGTCAAAAATTTTTAATTGTTATGAAATGTTGTGAAAATCTACGTATTACCCGTTAGGACTGGGTAAACTTGAAACCCTTTAATTGTCAAACTTTTATGAAATTTATACATTGAAAGATCGTTTGTTTGTAAGGATCGTTAAGGCATCTCTTTGGATCATAGCGGGCTACTTGTTTCAAGGCACAAGGTGTATATAAAGTGTGTACTAATATGGTGAATAGGCTTTGTGAAAAGACATACAAGATTAGTTGCCAAGTTAATCGTTTTAGAGAGTAGTGTACTAGTGCGTATCGTGTAGGTAAGCATTTTATGTATGAGTTTAGTCTGACTAAGAAGTGCTAACTAATGGTAGTTGACTATGGCTTAGACGACTAGATGCAGCTATATTAGTATTAGATATATCAGAATATATTGTGTTGCAAGTATTGTGGGTGCATAAACGGATACAAAAGTCATAATTTAAGGATATACTGTGACTTCAACCAAGTAAGTTTTTAAACATGAAGATATAAGACAGGTTGAATAATAAGTTTTGGGAAACCATGTTCATTTTTACTGTATGATGACGCAACATTCCTAAAATCATATTGTGGTCAAAGTTAAACACAGAGTTTAAAACTTAACGGGTAAAAATGTTTTAACGCAAAAAGAGTAATACCTTATAGTGTAAAAGTCACAAAGCATAAGTGAAATAGTGTACTCTTTAATGTGATAGTATAACGAACAAAAAGTTTTAATAATGATGATAAGGAATCCAAAAGCAAATGATCAATGAATAATAGCATATGAAACATCAAATGATTAAATTAAGTCTTCAAATGATAAACAAACATAAATATCAATGATGTAAAACATTGGAATTGTTTCCATGGGAAACTTTGACTAACTCAAGTATTTGAAATTTCTTAGTGACTTGTGGGGCGTACTTTAGCCTATAAGTGAATGCTCATCCCAAGAGTTCCTAGGTAGGTATACGGGTCCCTCGTCTGACTGGGATTTATAAGAAATACCAGGCCTAGACAGAAAACTCAGGATACAGGCGCTCATCCTTCCAGATTGCACGTGACCCATCACTAGTGAATTCCAAAACTTTAGCGGAATTTAAAACGAGATGTAGAAATAGATCCTTGAGAATTGGATTTCACTCCTAACTCAAAGATGTATTTCAAAATTGAAAACTATTTTGGAATGAAACCAATCACTAAGTTAAGGATATCACTCCCAGCTTAGTGGTTAAGTTTCTTTTTGAAGGAAATACTCTTTGAGGTGTGGATGTCACTCCTATCTCAAAGGTATATTCCTAAGATAAATAACATATAGAGGAGTGAAACTAATCACCAAGGTATGGATGTCACTCCTATCTTGGTGATATCGTTTCGTTTGTGAACTACGAGTGTCTTCTTTTCCAAGCAATATACCGAAAGAATAACGAGAAAGAATCATAGCGAAAATATCTTAGCACAAAATATAAGAATAAAGAGAAATATACATGAGAGGACTCATGAATGTAAGATTAGTTATAGACTAGGCTAAAAGGCATTCTAATAACCTAATTCCCTATAACCATGGCTCTGATACCAATCTGTAACACCCCAACCAATGACGGAAACATCGAGGTGTCACGTAGTGACGATTGTTCAATAGCTCATGGACTAGAAATGTAAATATTGATACATTGACTAAGTAATTTATTACATTGAAATGAAATTACAAGAATACAACGTTTAAGAACTAACAATCTAAAATGAAATTTAGTAAATCTCAAGTCTAAGTCTAAGTTCCAAAAGCTTAACAGTGATCTCATAAATAACCTGAAACATGTACGAAAATAATTTGTCAATACAAAATGTATTGGTGAGCATACCATGTTTGAATAAATATAGTAGGAAAAGTGTTTCACAATTCACGTGTTATACCATCTACAATTTAGTGTTCAAGTTATGTACAAATGTCACCCAAAATCAAACCTTTAGAGTAGAAATGATATCCAAGAATAATGGGATATCTAGTATATATGTATAGTAGTCGCCCAATAGTATGATTATATATTGTATGAGACAAAGCAAGTAGTTTACACATAACAATAGTCAAATACTGTTTATTGCTATGCTAGGCCCACACCGGGTTAATAATTAAGGTCATAAGTACACACTATCAGCGATCAACAAGTAAACACATACAAGAATTGCGATTGTGAATATAGAATAAAGCATGATCAAGTGAGTGAATTAAATAGCTTACATGAGTCACCCCAAAAGTGTAAAACATGAAAAAGGGGAAAAGATATACTCACAGTTTGCGAAAGCGATTAAAATCCAACTTAAGCGGTCGTGAGTTAAGTAATGGGAATTCCGAAGAATTCTACCTATACTGTATAAGAATACTAATAAATGAAATGTCTTAAAAGTCTAAGGTATCTAGAGTTCTAAGGCATTAGGGTTTGCAATGTCGATTTTGGGAATTAGAGTTTTTATGATAAACCGCATTAATGTAAAAGTTGTATATCAAATATATTATACCAAAGTTGTAAATATGGTTTAGGTAATATAATTATTACCAATTGAATATTTAGATAAAATATGTTTTGAATAGTTAAGACAAATTAATTTAGTTAATTACTTTAACTAAATTGCTGTAAATAATTACTACAATAACCATAAATATTCGAACAAATAATTATGAGTTATACAATGATCGAACAAATGAAAAATAAAACTTTCAAACATACGATTATTTCTATTTTATAAGAAAAGTATTTATAAAATATATGTTAAATGGTACAAATAAATAAATGATTAAGTATGTCTAATTAAAAATAAATAAGACCAAAAATACAAGATATGATCCAAAAATATTATTTTTGTAAGAAATAAATAAAGTCTGATGAAAAATGATCAAAATAATTTTTTGAACCAATAATTTTTATTTGTATTTACAACTGATTTAATGAATTTAAATCATGTTTAAATTATTAAAAACATGGAAATCAATAAAAATAAATGTTTTTTTGAACCAATAATTTTTATTTCTGTTCATGATGATTAGAATAATTTATCAAAAATTTAGAGATAAAGATCATTAAAAATGAATTTTTAGTCAATTAATTATGATTAAAACAATTTTAATTAATAAAATCATGAAAATAGAGATTTTCAGAAAACTAAAAATTTGAAAATTTTCTATGAGGTATCAAGAAACTACACTTACATTTTCATAATTTTTGGATCAAAAATAAATTACTTATGATTATTTTAAGATATATATATATATATATATATATATATATATATATATACTAGTGGGTTGGCCCGCGCGATACAGCGGGTGTAACCGAAACTCTTTTATAGAGCACATGCTAACCTAATATACCTACTATGAACCTAACCACTATTACATGAATATTTCTGAATACATTTGTTTGAAATTCATTATAAACAGAAACTTTCTTCTTTGTTTGTGGAATCCAGTGATCATATAGTTTAGATCATATTAGACATGTTTGTATGTATGAAGATAACGTAATAGTTTCAGAATTCATATCGTTACCTCATGATTAAAAACACAACTTTCACTATTGATTTATCGATTTCTATATAGTATGATCAAATTTATAAAACTTTAACTTTTTTAAAATACCCAACTCTATATGAAAGGTTATAACAAAACATATATATAATATGATCATGCATTTTTTTATATGTTTTCTAGTTTAATATGTTTAAAGTAATTATAAAATTGAATGTCATGTGGTTTCATAAACATCTCATGACTCTTGACTTTCTTTAAATTAAATATGGTGTTTAAAAGACATATTTACCCTTAAAAAGTAGTTATTTTATGCATTATGTGTTGTATCTTATGCATTTACACTTATACCTCTTAAAAGTTAAGAATTCCTTATAAAATGCTTTATAGATATAGATATAGATATAGATATAGATATAGATATAGATATAGATATAGATATAGATATAGATATAGATATAGATATAGATATAGATATATGTAGGGGAAAGTTCAATTGAGAACTCATAGTTAGGGGGAGAACTCGAGAACTCTATATTACACATATGTAATATATCATATGTTGTATATTACACTTGTGTAATATATTATTATTGCATATGTTGCACATGTGCAATATATCATATGTTACACATATGCAATATATATTACACATATGTAATACACTTAATATATCATATATTGCACATACGCAATATATCATATGTTACACATGTGTAATATATATTACATATGTGCAATATATCATATATTGCATATGTGTAATATATATTACACATTTGTAACATATGATATATTACACATGTGCAATATATATTACACATGTGTAACATATGATATATTACACATGTGCAATATATACTACACATATGCAATATATGATATATTGCACATATGTAATATAAAGTTCTCGAGTTCTCTCAATAAAATGAGTTTTCTATCGAACCATCCCCTATATATGTATTAGGTATATATATATATATATGTTATTATAATAATGACAAAAGAATGAATGAGAAAAAAAACATAATAAAACTTCTTACACAGAGACTCGAACCCGAGTCCCTATGCTGCAACATACTCACTTTAACCACTCCACCAAAATCAGTTTTGTTATAATGTTTAGAAAGAAAAATATAAGTTTATTAACCAACATTTCATCTTCTTCCCCAATTCTATAACTCAAGAACCCTAACCCTAGAACCAAAATCAATACACTAGATTAGCTACAATTTGATTCCGTAATTAAAGGGCTTTCAAAGAGAAATAATTAAACACTAAAACGGCATAAAAGAATTCAACTCACCATGTCGTATATTGATCGAAACAGAAGGAAAAAGAGGTCTGAAACTTGAGTCAATTTACCAGGACTTCTATATCGTTTTTGGGTTGTTTTGAGGTAGGTTTAGATGCGAAAAGGGTTACCGACTTCGAGTATGAGTTCAATTTTATAGGTATAAGCTTGATTCGTAACCTACTAGAATGCTTGACCATGAATACGACGGTTACATATAATTTCGTTCATAACCCACTTTATAACGCGTTTAAGACACCTAACAATGGCCGAAACTGATACACAATGATGAAGAAACGTATTGTAATAATTATTAGAAGTAATGGAGCATTAATGAGCGATTTAGGTGGTCGCTGGAAAACTGTTCGCGGCCGAACAGTGGCCGGATCTGGGGTCGGAAATGTGACACCCGGCATGTTCGGCTTAAACATAATAGTAACATCTAAGTCTACCTTAGCGAGAAACGTTTATAAACAAACTTAACTGGGTTAGTTGAGTCGGGTCAAATTAGGATTGTCCAGGGTTCAATGATCTGGAGGATCATTGGGAGTCGTTTTGGGAATACATTAGTACCGGGTTCCGTCGTTGGTGACATTACATAAACTAATTAAGTATATGTGTAGATTATGGGTCGTGTGGTGGATTGTACGCTTATACTTGCTTAAGTGATGTACGAATAATTATACGTGCCTAAACATGCTAAGTATAGACTATAGATGCATGCTTATGTGTTAGGATGTGTTAGAACGCATTAAACACGACAAACTGGAAAAAGGTTAACATGTGTTAAAAGTGCTGTTAACATGTGTTAAAAATGTGCTGATGACCTGAATGTGGAACTTTTGGGCGAATGTGGAAATGGGGTTTGAAAAATGGGCGAATGTAGAAACAAAGTGGGCGAATGTGGAAAAGTTCCACATTCGACCACTAAAAAGGGGCGAATGTGGAAAAGTTCCACATTCGACCACATAAACTGGGCGAACGTGCAGATGGTATAAATACCATCCTTAGCCATTTTTCACCATTTCACAAACCCTAAACGCCTCTAAACACTCTCTATCAGCTATTAACATTGGGGAAGGAGTTTTTGAGCTTGTTTTTCATAACCTAACTCTCTAAATCATTACAAGTGAAGATCTAAGGTGTGTTCTTCATTACAAATCCTTTTTAAACAATTTTGGCTTGTTTTAATCTAAACCCCAATGGGTCCAGATCTGATATCAACCTATCTTATGAATAAAAACCTTTCCTAAACCAAAACCTATTCATAAACAATGAGCTTTTATGCAAATAAACATGTGTTAATATGATATTATGCATTGATTGATGATTACTTGTTGTATAGATAACATGACAACAACCTAGGGCTGTTATTAATGATGGGTTATGATTGAAACGTGTTACCTTTGATTGTTGATGGTGTTTTGATGATTAAAGGGGTTTTTAGTTAGATTTGGGGTTGTTTTTGGGATGATTATGATAAGGTTATGATAGGGGTTTCTTGTTCATAATGATCCGAGTATGATAAACTGATTATTGATCGATTTCAGAAAGTTTCCTAATTGGGTAATATCTTCATGCATGGTGATGTGACATCTCCATAATTTACCATTTTAGGAAACTTGTAAAACGGATAGATTTTGGGGTAAAATTGGTAGGGTTTCGTAGGAATATACTAATGATGCTTGACTGCTGTAACTCGTGATGTTTCGTGATGTTTTCGGATGTTTTTCGACGCGTTTTTGGAAAAATCTGACATCAGGGGCGAACCTGGAATACCTTCGACCAGTCGAACGGTCGAAGGTGGATTCCAGGGGGCGAACCTGGAAGTTAAAGGGGCGAATGTGCTACAAAGGGGCGAAGGTGGAAGGAAAAGGGGCGAAGGTGGAATTTCAGAGACACCTTCGACCACTTACAAGCCACCTTCGACCACCCAGAACTACATTCGACCCTACATTAACAAAAATGAGATTTTTGATACAAACTAAGTGTTTTATGCTTGAACCTTGTGTGTAAACTATGTGTACTTGGTTAGTTAGGGTAATGGGTCACCAACGGGATGTCGGGTCGGTCTAGTGTGTCGGTTAAACATTTAAACACGTTTTAAAACATACTCGGTTATGATCTGGACAATCGGGGGCTAGATAACCTTATGGTTATTAGTCGGAACACTTATGTGAACATTTTGATAGATCTCCGGTAGAGGGATTATCAAGGGCTAAACATCTTTACTTATATTTGAAGAACGCTATCTAAGGTGAGTTCACGGCCCCACTTTTACTGCTTTAACTTTTGGGGGAGAAAACATGCGCTAAACTGTTTTGGTAACATATGTCATACTATGGTTTTAACTTTATATTGCTATACGATCTTTTGGAAAGTCCCGGGGGAAACCATGAATGTGCGGGTTTGCACAACGGGGGAAATGTGGATAGATCTATTGGGCGTGACCTGCCCCACTCGTCGGCTTGGAGGGCCGGGCGGGTGCATATTGTCTCGAACAGGAACATTATCGTGCTGAACATTACGGGCTGCTAAACATGCTAAACATTGCTAAACGTGTCCAGTAATGGTTTCCAATCGTAGTAGTAATAAAACATACGCCTAGCTAGCGTACTTGGTAGCATTGATATAGTATGGACATGGTAACATTTGGATAACATTTTTGAACAAACCTGTGAACTCACCAGCATTATATGTTGACGTCTTTTGGCATGTTTTTCTCAGGTCGCTAAGGTAGCTACAACGGGAACTAGGCGCACAAGTCTGCACGGGCGTCTAGAGTTAGGAGCATGGTCTTGTTAAACTTTAAACAATGTCTTTTGGGTTGTAAACATTTAAAGCTTCCGCTACCGTTTATGCTTTTATAATTATATCTTTTGGGTATTGTGTTATGCATATAGTGTTGTTTATTGTGACCGTTGACTTGAATCCTGGTTTGTCATGCGCCTCGCGGTAAAACCCCGCAAGTGGAATTTGAGGGTGTGACAGATTGGTATCAGAGCCAATGGTTATAGTGAACTAGGACTGCATTTAGAGTCTAGTCTATAGCCGAGTCGCACACACTAGACGGTCACATACTTGAGTCGGTTTGGAACATGTACTAACCTTGTCGGGGTGTCTTTACATCATCATCGCATTTCTCTGTTACATCATCCGTCCTCGCTCTTGGCTTTATACACTCGTGTGTTCTTCTTCGGGGTTTGAAGGAGAATGAGTTGACTCGTTGGTTTTTGCACGGCAGTGTCGTGTATTGGGGTAGTCTCGCGTACTCTCGAGGTCTGTCCAGGATTCGGACATCTCCCTTTCGTACCCCAATAGACGCACTTGCTCACACATTATCCTGTGCACTTATGCTTGTGATAGCATGATGCTAGATGCCGACATTCGGTGATTTGAGTTCAAGCTGAGGGAAAGCTTGGAGGACCATGTAGAACAGTTTATCATTTCGGGTGCACACGAAATCATAAACTGAAATGCATGAGAATTCAAGTGGACTCTGAACTTGGATGTATAGTCCTGGATTAGGTCTAGACGTAACTTTTCTAGCTACTAGTGGTTGACACTAGCAGTGAATCTGAATCTCTCGATTTCTGATTTGTCAGATCATGTCGGGCGCACGTGGTGGTGGACGTCGTGGTGGTGGTCGTGGCGGCGGTGGCCGTGGCGGTGGTCGTGGTAACATTAACATGACCCAAGCAGAGCTGAACAACTTGCTTCAACAGCAAGTGAACATAGCCTTGGCTGCTTTCCAGGCCGGGCACAATGCTATGGGTGGTAAGTTGGTTCTTACCTGCCTTGTTTCGTTCTTGGGTGTCATGTTTCCTTTGTGGTTTATCTTTGCGTCATGTTTCAGGTGCTGCTGTCAACCCGCCTCCACCTCAGTGTTCTTACAAGAAGTTTAGGGACTGTCAGCCCCATAACTTCGCTGGAACTGAAGGGGCAGTGGGACTGCTCCGATGGTTGGAAAAGGTTGAATCTGTCTTCCTGATGTGTAATTGTCCTGTTGAGGACCGGGTCAAGTATGCCACTGCGACATTTGAGGGTCCTGCTTTGTCATGGTGGAATGCTACTACGCAGAACATGGGCTTGGGGGAAGCTCATGCTATGCTTTGGGCGGATTTTGTTCGGTTATTGAAGAGTGAGTACTGTCCCAGGGAGGAAGTACAGAAGTTGGAACATGAAGTCTGGAACTGCAAGATGGTGGGGTCCGAGATCGAGGAGTATACTGTTCGACGCAACGAGCTGGCGGTGTTGTGTCCTGACATGCACACACCTGAGTACCGTAGGATCGAGCACTACATCTCTGGGTTGGTGCCGGAGATTGCTGGGTTAGTAGCTGCTGGGAACCTTCCTACACTGGCTGAGGTCGTCCGTTCTGCACACAAGATGACCAACATGAAGATTTTGGAGGGCGCTTTACCTCCCAAGGGTTCGACTGTGAAGGGTTCTGAAGGCAACAAGAGGAAATGGGAGAATGTGAGTAAGAGTGCAGTGCCGGCGCCGTCTCAACCGGCCAAGAAGACTGAGGGATCTGGGTCGTCTTCTTCGCAGAAGACAGGTGGATACATTGGGAAGCATCCCAAGTGTAACAAGTGTGGCTTTCACCATTCGGGGAATTGTGATCGCGCTCGTTGTCATCGGTGCCATCAGTTGGGGCACCATGCTAAGGATTGCAAGGTGGCACTCACCCCAATTCAGACTCCTGCGGCTACTCCTGCTCCTGCTGCTCAGGGGACTCAGGGGAGACAGGGGTGTTACAACTGTGGTGACACGGGACACTTCAAGCGTGATTGTCCCAAGCTGAAGCAGGGTGATAATGGGAAGGGCGGAAACGGTAACGGTAACGGGAATGGCGGCGGAGGCAGGACTGCGCGTGCTTTCGTCATTGGGTCTGCGGAAGCTAGGCAGGATCCAGACACAGTTACCGGTACGTTCCTTCTCAACAATCGCTATGTTTCTGTTTTATTTGATTCCGGTGCCGATAAGAGTTTCGTATCTGTGGATGTTAGTCAGTTGCTAGATATAGTACCCACACCTTTAGAGGCTAAGTACTTGATAGAATTGGCGAACGGTAAGAACATCGAGGCGACTCATATCCTTAGGGAGTGTCACTTGGAACTGTCGGGTCTGTCATTCCCCATTGACCTTATGCCTGTACCTTTGGGTAGTTTCGATGTCGTTGTGGGCATGGATTGGTTATCGTTGTATCGTGCAGAGATTGTTTGCTTTGACAAGGTTATTCGGATCCCTCTCCCGATGGAGAGATTCTTTCGGTTCATGGCGAGAAAAGCGGTGCTCCGCTGAGTATCATTTCCAGCATGAAAGCCCGTAAGTATCTTCGGAAGGGCTGTTCGGCCATTCTGGCACTTGTTAATGTTTCTACTGACGATGAGAAGAAGATCGAGGATATCCCGGTGGTTCGTGACTTTCCTGATGTGTTTCCTGATGATTTGCCTGGTCTTCCTCCCCATCGTCAGGTTGAGTTTGGTATTGATCTTGCTCCGGGCGCAGCTCCTATTGCCCGAGCTCCGTATCGTCTTGCACCTCCCGAGATGCAAGAGTTATCCAGCCAGTTACAGGAACTCTTGGAAAAGGGTTTCATTCGACCGAGCTCGTCCCCGTGGGGAGCTCCTATTTTGTTTGTGAAGAAGAAGGACGGGAGCCTTCGTATGTGTATTGATTACCGTGAGCTGAACAAAGTGACCATCAAGAATCGTTATCCTCTTCCTCGCATTGATGATCTCTTTGACCAGCTACAGGGCTCCAGCTACTACTCGAAGATTGACTTGCGGTCCGGTTATCACCAGTTGCGTGTCAGGGAAGCTGACATACAGAAGACTGCTTTTCGCACTCGTTATGGCCATTTTGAGTTCTTGGTCATGCCTTTCGGTCTCACTAACGCACCGGCGGTGTTCATGGATTTGATGAACCGCGTTTGTAAACCGTACCTGGATAAGTTCGTCATCGTGTTCATTGATGACATTCTGATTTATTCCAAGAACAAGGCGGATCATGAGGAACATCTGCGGTTGGTCTTGGAACTTTTGAGACGGGAGCAATTGTATGCTAAGTTCTCAAAGTGTGATTTTTGGTTACGTGAAGTTCAATTCCTAGGGCATGTGGTGAATGAACTGGGAATTCATGTCGATCCGGCTAAGATCGAAGCTATTAAAGACTGGGAAGCACCAAAGACGCCATCTGAGGTGCGGCAATTCCTGGGTCTTGCAGGTTACTATCGGCGTTTTATCGAGGGATTTTCGAAGATCGCTCAACCCCTCACTGCTCTCACCCAGAAGGACCGAAAGTTCGACTGGGACGAACCACAGGAATCAGCATTTCAGATGCTGAAGCTTAAACTTTGTTCTGCACCTATCTTATCCCTTCCTGAGGGTACGGATGATTTCGTTGTGTACTGTGATGCTTCCATTCGGGGTCTTGGTTGCGTGTTGATGCAGCGCGGGAAGGTTATTGCTTATGCTTCTCGTCAACTCAAAGTTCATGAGAAGAATTAAACTACTCATGACTTAGAACTGGGTGCAGTGGTCTTTGCGTTGAAAATCTGGAGACATTACTTGTACGGTACCAAGTGTGAAGTTTACACCGATCACAAGAGTCTCCAGCATATTTTCGACCAGAAGGTGTTAAACATGCGGCAGCGTCGTTGGGTTGAACTCTTGAACGATTACGACTGTGCGATTAAGTACCATCCTGGCAAGGCAAACGTTGTGGCGGATGCCTTGAGCAGGAAAGAGTCGGCGAAGCCTCGGCGTGTCCGAGCCTTGCAGCTTACCATTCATTCCTCCTTACCTGACCGGATCCGTTCGGCTCAGGTGGATGCCTTGAAGGAGGAAAACCTTAAGGCCGAAACGATGCACAGTGCGGACAAACACCTTGAGCTTAGGTCTGATGGCCTACACTACTTCGCTGGGCGTGTTTGGGTTCCTTTACTCGGGGGATTACGGGAGCTTGTCTTGGACGAGGCTCACAAATCCCGGTATTCTATTCATCCAGGCTCCGATAAGATGTATCAGGATCTGAAGATACTTTATTGGTGGCCGAACATGAAGGCTGATATAGCCTCCTATGTGAGCAAATGCTTGACCTGTGCTAAGGTCAAGGTGGAGTATCAGAAGCCGTCTGGTCTCCTACAGCAACCTGAGATTCCAGAATGGAAGTGGGAGCGGATCACGATGGATTTCGTCACCAAACTACCGAGATCACCAAGTGGCTGCGACATGATTTGGGTGATCGTCGACCGGTTGACGAAATCGGCACACTTCATACCTATTAAGGAAACGGATGGACTCGAGCGGTTGGCTCGGCTCTACCTTAAGGAGGTGGTCTCTCGGCACGGGGTGCCTGTTTCTATCATTTCTGATCGTGATTCCCGCTTTGCTTCGCGTTTCTGGAAGGCTCTTCATAAGGCCTTGGGTACTCAGCTGGATATGAGTACGGCTTATCATCCGCAAACTGACGGGCAGAGTGAGCGGACGATACAAACACTGGAGGACATGCTGCGGGCATGTGTCATCGATTTTGGCAAGGGTTGGGAGACTCACCTGCCGTTGGTGGAGTTCTCCTACAACAACAGTTACCACTCCAGTATTGGGGCAGCTCCGTTCGAAGCTCTGTATGGACGGAAATGCCGGTCTCCCTTGTGTTGGGCTGAGGTAGGCGAGAGTCAGCTCACTGGCCCGGAACTGGTGTACGAAACTTCGGAGAAAATCGTACAGATCCGTAACCGTTTGGCAGCTGCGCGGGATCGTCAGAAGAGCTATGCCGATCGCCGTCGCAAACCGCTAGAGTTCCAGGTTGGGGACAAGGTGCTTCTGAAGGTTTCACCATGGAAGGGCGTCATACGCTTTGGAAAGCGTGGCAAGCTTAACCCTCGTTACGTCGGACCGTTCGCAATCCTGGAACGGATTGGGCCGGTGGCGTACAGACTTGATTTACCGACGGAGCTCGGTAATGTTCACAACGTCTTCCATGTGTCTAACCTAAGGAAGTGTTTGGCTGACGAATCTCTTGTTGTGCCACTGGAAGAGATCAAGGTTGACGATCGTCTTCGCATTGTGGAGGAACCCGTAGAGATTATGGATTACAAGATTCGTAGCCTTTGGCGGAGTAAAATCCGCATCGTTAAAGTTCGTTGGAACTCGGATCGTGGACCGGAGTTCACGTGGGAACGAGAGGACCAGATGAAGGCTAAGTACCCTCATCTCTTTCCGAAGCGCGCATTCGAGTCCAGGCATGTTACTGCTGAAGCAGAGTGAATCTCGGGGCGAGATTCCCTTTCAACGTGGGGATGATGTGACAACCGGTAACTTTTCTTTTCGTTCTCTTCCTTTTCGTCTTTTTCATTTTTGGGCTTCGTGCAATTTTCGGGACGAAAATTCTTTCAACGTGGGGATGATGTGACACCCGGCATGTTCGGCTTAAACATAATAGTAACATCTAAGTCTACCTTAGCGAGAAACGTTTATAAACAAACTTAACTGGGTTAGTTGAGTCGGGTCAAATTAGGATTGTCCAGGGTTCAATGATCTGGAGGATCATTGGGAGTCGTTTTGGGAATACATTAGTACCGGGTTCCGTCGTTGGTGACATTACATAAACTAATTAAGTATATGTGTAGATTATGGGTCGTGTGGTGGATTGTACGCTTATACTTGCTTAAATGATGTACGAATAATTATACGTGCCTAAACATGCTAAGTATAGACTATAGATGCATGCTTATGTGTTAGGATGTGTTAGAACGCATTAAACACGACAAACTGGAAAAAGGTTAACATGTGTTAAAAGTGCTGTTAACATGTGTTAAAAATGTGCTGATGACCTGAATGTGGAACTTTTGGGCGAATGTGGAAATGGGGTTTGAAAAATGGGCGAACGTAGAAACAAAGTGGGCGAATGTGGAAAAGTTCCACATTCGACCACTAAAAAGGGGCGAATGTGGAAAAGTTCCACATTCGACCACATAAACTGGGCGAACGTGCAGATGGTATAAATACCATCCTTAGCCATTTTTCACCATTTCACAAACCCTAAACGCCTCTAAACACTCTCTATCAGCTATTAACATTGGGGAAGGAGTTTTTGAGCTTGTTTTTCATAACCTAACTCTCTAAATCATTACAAGTGAAGATCTAAGGTGTGTTCTTCATTACAAATCCTTTTTAAACAATTTTGGCTTGTTTTAATCTAAACCCCAATGGGTCCAGATCTGATATCAACCTATCTTATGAATAAAAACCTTTCCTAAACCAAAACCTATTCATAAACAATGAGCTTTTATGCAAATAAACATGTGTTAATATGATATTATGCATTGATTGATGATTACTTGTTGTATAGATAACATGACAACAACCTAGGGCTGTTATTAATGATGGGTTATGATTGAAACGTGTTACCTTTGATTGTTGATGGTGTTTTGATGATTAAAGGGGTTTTTAGTTAGATTTGGGGTTGTTTTTGGGATGATTATGATAAGGTTATGATAGGGGTTTCTTGTTCATAATGATCCGAGTATGATAAACTGATTATTGATCGATTTCAGAAAGTTTCCTAATTGGGTAATATCTTCATGCATGGTGATGTGACATCTCCATAATTTACCATTTTAGGAAACTTGTAAAACGGATAGATTTTGGGGTAAAATTGGTAGGGTTTCGTAGGAATATACTAATGATGCTTGACTGCTGTAACTCGTGATGTTTCGTGATGTTTTCGGATGTTTTTCGACGCGTTTTTGGAAAAATCTGACATCAGGGGCGAACCTGGAATACCTTCGACCAGTCGAACGGTCGAAGGTGGATTCCAGGGGGCGAACCTGGAAGTTAAAGGGGCGAATGTGCTACAAAGGGGCGAAGGTGGAAGGAAAAGGGGCGAAGGTGGAATTTCAGAGACACCTTCGACCACTTACAAGCCACCTTCGACCACCCAGAACTACATTCGACCCTACATTAACAAAAATGAGATTTTTGATACAAACTAAGTGTTTTATGCTTGAACCTTGTGTGTAAACTATGTGTACTTGGTTAGTTAGGGTAATGGGTCACCAACGGGATGTCGGGTCGGTCTAGTGTGTCGGTTAAACATTTAAACACGTTTTAAAACATACTCGGTTATGATCTGGACAATCGGGGGCTAGATAACCTTATGGTTATTAGTCGGAACACTTATGTGAACATTTTGATAGATCTCCGGTAGAGGGATTATCAAGGGCTAAACATCTTTACTTATATTTGAAGAACGCTATCTAAGGTGAGTTCACGGCCCCACTTTTACTGCTTTAACTTTTGGGGGAGAAAACATGCGCTAAACTGTTTTGGTAACATATGTCATACTATGGTTTTAACTTTATATTGCTATACGATCTTTTGGAAAGTCCCGGGGGAAACCATGAATGTGCGGGTTTGCACAACGGGGGAAATGTGGATAGATCTATTGGGCGTGACCTGCCCCACTCGTCGGCTTGGAGGGCCGGGCGGGTGCATATTGTCTCGAACAGGAACATTATCGTGCTGAACATTACGGGCTGCTAAACATGCTAAACATTGCTAAACGTGTCTAGTAATGGTTTCCAATCGTAGTAGTAATAAAACATACGCCTAGCTAGCGTACTTGGTAGCATTGATATAGTATGGACATGGTAACATTTGGATAACATTTTTGAACAAACCTGTGAACTCACCAGCATTATATGTTGACGTCTTTTGGCATGTTTTTCTCAGGTCGCTAAGGTAGCTACAACGGGAACTAGGCGCACAAGTCTGCACGGGCGTCTAGAGTTAGGAGCATGGTCTTGTTAAACTTTAAACAATGTCTTTTGGGTTGTAAACATTTAAAGCTTCCGCTACCGTTTATGCTTTTATAATTATATCTTTTGGGTATTGTGTTATGCATATAGTGTTGTTTATTGTGACCGTTGACTTGAATCCTGGTTTGTCATGCGCCTCGCGGTAAAACCCCGCAAGTGGAATTTGAGGGTGTGACAGGAAAACCGATGTGCAGGAGGAGAAGAAAAAACTTTTAAAACTTTTGATGGTTGCCAGTATTGGTCCCTCATGTTTAACTTAGGTTAGTATGTTGTATAACTAGGTTAGATTATTAGGTTTTAGCTGTGTTTTTCTTTATAAAAAGTTAACCAAGTTAACTAACTTAACTTAAAAGTTTTTTTTTTTTAAACTTTTTAAGACTAGAACCTTTTAAGAATACGTTTCAACATACGCATCTGATTGAAACTTATACCAGATCCATATTAAATATCAATGATAATGTTTTTGTTCGCTCAAAAATTAAATTTGAAAACGAAGAAGAAACTTACAGGGACTATAATGGAAATATTTGAAGGACTATTATTGTCAATTAGATGAAAGTCGAGGGTGACGAAATATGTCACAGTCTGGCTTGGTATAAATCGGCTGAAGGAGGTAAGTGGGGAAAGCGAATAGTGCACAGTATTATTATGGTCTCACTTTGGAGTATTTGGCGAGCGCGTAATGACAAAGTTTTCAACAACAAATCGCCAATGGTTAGGAATATTGTTTCTTGTGTTAAAAGTGCTTCTTATTTTTGGTTAAAGCATAGGTTGAAATTTAAGAACCTAGAGTGGGATAAAAGCCCGTTGTATATGTTAACTTGATTTGGCGGTCCTTGGTTTGAGGACTTAGCCGGTGTTTATTGAAAGTAAATGTTCAAATTAGTTTCAGATATATAACAATTTGCCAGATGAGTACTGTGAGTATATATCTTATGAAAATAATAGAAAAACGGTTTTGTTACCTATTACGCAAACAACCAAGACGAAACATGAAGCTTGAAGAATCCGAGTGTTGGATATTGATCGGGGGTGGCGCAACAACTAACTATACGTTCTATCATGTTTGAGGGCGATGATGACGATTGTAAAGGGGGGTTACATGGTTGCGCCCCGGTTAACCAATTAAAGAATAATGATATTGGCAACATGTCACACCCTCAAATTACCACTTGCGGGGTTTTACCGCGAGGCGCATGCCAAACCAGGATCCAAGTCAACGATCACAATAAACAACTCTATATGAAAAACGTTAAAACCATAAACAACGATTTTTATAAGCGGAAGCATTTAAAGAAGAATTTAATCAGTTACAATAGTATCCCAAAGTATTCAAAACACTTTATTTCAAAACGTGTAGCTAAGCCTAGACGCCAATGCAGACCCGTGCGCCTAGTTCCATTTGTTGCTACCTTAGCGACCTGAGAAAAACATGCCAAAAAGACGTCAACATATAATGCTGGTGAGTTCACATGTTTGTTCAATATGTTATCAAAACGTTACCAGAATGTTACCATGTCCATACTATATCCATGTCACCAAGTACGCTAGCCAGGCGTATGTTTTGTTACTACTACGATTGGAAAACCATTACTAGATTGTTACCATGTGTTCAGCCGATGTGTTGTAGCCATGATACGAGTGTTACCAGTTCGAGACAATATGCCCCCGCCCGGCCCTCCAAGCCGTCGAGTGGGGTTTGTCAAACCCAATAGATCTATCCACATTTCCCCTGTTGTGCATCCCCGCACATTCATGGTTTCCCCCGGGACTTTAAAAGATCGTATAGTACACAAGTTTAAAACCATAGTATGACATATGTTACCAAAATAGTTTAGTGCATGTTTTCTCCCCCAAAAGTTAAAGCAGTAAAAGTGGGGCCGTGAACTCACCTTAGATAGCGTTCTTCAGTTATAAGTAAAGATGTTAAGCCCTTGATAATCCCTCTACCGGAGATCTATCAAAATGTTCACATAAGTGTTCCGACTAATAACCATAAGGTTATCTAGTCCCCGATTGTCCAGATCGTAACTAAGTATGTTTTAAAACGTGTTTGAATGTTTAACCGACACACTAGACCGACCCGACATCCCGTTGGTGACCCATTACCCTAACTAATCAAGTACACATAGATTACACACAAGGTTCAAGCATAAAACACTTAGTTTGTATCAAAAATCTCATTTCTGCATCAGAACGGTCGAACCAGTCAGTTTAAGTCTCCTTCGCCCGTTTTCAGTCTCCTTCGCCCGTTTTACATTTCGTTCGACCGTTTGATGCCTCCTTCGCCCGTTTTACCACGTTCGCCCAAACAAAACCCAGGTTCGACCCTGGATTCTCTCCTTCGCACCTTCGATCGGTCGAAGGATCCAGGTTCGCCCCTGTTGTGCAAATTTTCCTAAAAACGCTTCAAACACATTCAAAACGACTCGAAACATCATCAAACACAGCAGTCAAGCATGAATAACTTATCCCCACAAAACCCCACCGATTTCCCCCAATAATACGTCCGTTTCAGCCCTTTCCTAAAATGGTAAAGATTATGGAAACATCACTTTCATGCATGAATAATTTACCCAATTTGGAAACTTTTGAAATCGATTCATATTCAACTTGAAATGCTCAGTTTGTCGAGTGTTCGATCTTTTCTTATCAGTTCTATTGATCATAAATATCATGCATCAAATCTAGATTCGTTAAAACCCCCAAATACCCATAATATCATCATTTATCCAATCCTAACCCTAAATAACAATAATCTAGCATCAATATCAATCCTATACCATGTTTCTATCATAGATACAACAGCAAATCATTGAACAACTCATAACACCACATAATACACAATTTACATATGTTTATCATCATGAAAACCTATGTCAAATGATAATGTTTTGATTTAGAAAGATGTTTAAAAGGTTTTTAATCATAAAAACACCCTTAGAACAGATCCGGACAATTAGGGTTAGATGAAAACGAATTAAAATGCTTTTAAAAAGGTTTAGGATTAAGAACACACCTTGGATTCTTGTTTAGATGTTGTAGATAGGTTAGATTATGAAAAAGAAGAGCAAAAACTCCTTCCTTAGCGATTAAGATCGTTCGAGAGTGTTTTGGGACGATTAGGGTTTGTGAAATGATGAAAAATGACAAAGTTTGGTATTTATACTAATCCTCCTTCGCCCCAACTTAATGGTCGAAGGTGGCCTCCTTCGACCCTTCCACAGGGTCGAATGAGCCCTGTCCTGGTCGAAGGGAATTCTTTCAATTCCACTTCCCAGGTTCGCCCATTTTCAAAGGGTCGAACCAAACAAAATGTTCTCCTTCGACCACTCGAAGTGGTCGAACCAGAACTCATTTTTAACTAGTTTTCCGATTTGTCGTGTTTAACGCATTCTATCACATCTTAACACATAAGCATGCATCCTTAATCTATATTTAACATATTTAAGCATAGATAATCATTTACACATCATTTAAACACATCTATGCATATAATCCACCACACGACCTATAATCTACACATATACTTAATTAGTTCGTGTAATGTCACCAACAACGGAACCCGGTACTAGTGTATTACCAAAATAACTCCCAATGATCCTCCAGATCATTGCACCTTGGACAATCCTAACTTGACCCGACTCAACTAACCCAGTTAAGTCGTTTATAAACGTTTCTCGCTAAGGTAGACTTAGATGTTACTAAAATGTTTAAGCCAAACATGCCGGGTGTCACACAACAAGGGTTCCGCACTAGGGCAACAAAGAAGACCAGTGGCGAGTGGTGGTGTTTTGGTTGAGTTTAGGATTGCCACAACAATGTCGGCAAATATAACTCAACAGAATATAATGGAAGGAGAACGAGAAGAGTTCGTGTCCGGTTGTTTTTAATGTGGATCGTCTTTTATAGGCTCAAAGAAATGGTCTTAAATGGACGATTAGAGTACCAACATCGGTTTCATTTCATTAGAAATACCTCATAATTGAATGATAAACATTTATGTTAAAACCTTTTAACTTACTTTTTTCACATAAGCCATTAAAACCTTGTTAATGCTTTGAAATACCTGTATACTTCACTTCAATTTTTTATTTAATTCTAAATTCAATTCATTTATCAAGTTGATATTTATGTACAAAGACAACTTTACCCTTATACTAATTTCATTAACTTGTTGTATCGTAAGCTTAAAATATTATAATTACTTATTTTTTTAAGAAATCATTGTCTCATACTTTATAATATAGTATAGATATAGATAGAAGGTTACTAATGGATTTTATAGCATATAGACTACTCCATTCGACTATGAAAATTGATTTCTTATTAATTAAATGCGAAAAAAAGGGAAAGTTACATGTGAACGCGACATCCAAATTTTGATTTGTTCTAAAATAATTGATCTCCAACGAATTTAATTCTCCCCATAATTAAGTGCAAAAAGGCAATTGTGAAAGTTTATTTAGCACCCCATTTTTTATTTGTTTCTTTGTTACCACATGTTGCCAGTCGTGTCATCATTCTTATCTTTATGGTCGAAAATTAAAACAAGCAGCTTCTCATATATGTATGGCCAACATACGTTATATGATCAAATTCATTTTTAGAGTTTAGGTTCTATGACATAGTGTGGTGATACTTGATATGATACGTATCAAATATGAAATTAATCAAGTATAAGTTTGGGTTTGGAAGAGCTTGGGTAGTAAATGATATGACCTGTCTTATCCAAGTTATAATTTTTCGTGTTTGGTATATGTCACAAATATATTGGTCGATCTCTCATACTGTTTATAACTAAAACAAAACAAAATTTTTTTACTAGTCGTTAGTGTTGGTATCACCCGTTTATGGCCTAATTATTTGCAAATTGTTTGAATCCCACTCCCTCATTTACGACCCGATTACAACCTAATTGTTTTGATGAATAGGTAAGACAAGTTACGATTGTTTAGATAGAGCTTAATTCAACCCCGGCATGGATTGTAACTTTATTAGCAACTCACAAATGTTAATTATAACTATTTGATGTTTTTAGGTCTTAACTAATAAGAAAATGTCTTATTCTATGAGAACACACGTTATCTCTTTATTTATTTATCATTAATCATTAATATGGAAAGGTTTGCTGACTGAGTGGATCTTTTTATGGAGTGAAGGTTTCCCAAGCATCATATTTTCTATATAGAAAATGGAAAAAAAGTGGTGTAACTTTGACATTATGTAACTCGGTTGTTTGTAGTTTCTCTCTTTCTCCATCTTGGAGATAGGGAGCTGTTGTTTTGTTAATGAAAGTTAATTTAAAAAAAAAAAGAATATAAAAAAAGAACGATTAAGAAAGGCCTACTATTTTCATGTGTGTTATGTGTACATGATGTGAGAGATCAAAATATCTATACTATATTATAATGCATGAGGGAGGGGTAGTTTAAGATACCCAAAAGTTAAGAACTTTATTTTCATTAACAACCTTAAAATGAGGGTAAAATAGTCATTCAAATACTTTTCCACTTTAGTACCTCATTTTAATTACTTTAATTCCCTCATTTTTAGTTAGTAGTTACACTTTTCTCCTCCCTCCTACAAAATTATAATTCTTTTATTTAATCTTATCATTACTTTTAAACTATTATGTTTTAAAAACATTTGAAAATATCGTAATGACCTGCTCATTTTTGTCGACGTTTCGATTTTTGTCTTAGTCAATATCGACGTGTAGTTTGAAATGTACAAGAAAGTAATGTGTTATGTACAAGTGATTATTGCATTTCATGTTTAACTAAAAGAATTTAAAAGAAACAAATATTTATTAATAACCGAAATAATCAAAATTTCACCTACAATGAAATGTTTTATAGCTAAAACTTTAAAAGATGTAACTAATATTATTATGAGGTACACTCCATTAATGCAGAAGTAAACATGTAGCAGATAACACGTTGTTTTAGGAGAAAATATTATAAAGTTTGAATATACATTAAATTAAAAACTATAACGTAGGTGAAAGTTGGATTACAAATCAACATAATTTGGACGCAATTAAAGAACGTAGAAATGTTTATTGTTAATATGGATGTTGAATCATAACACCATTTCATGACCAAGTAAAACTCAAAATCGTAAAATTGAATTTGGTTCTAAATACTGTTCCGCCCAATAATAAAAAATTCACATTAGTCAAATGCAACGATTCACAATACTAAACATGGCACTCGAAATCTACAAACCAGCTTTGGTGAGTCTTAAAACATGATAATATTGTTAGACGTTATGATTCATCATTCCCTTTGGCAGACAAATAATCTGTCACACAGTAATAATACTACAACACAAGCTTGAGCTCTAAGAATGCTTTATCACATTTGTTATCGATAACTTTAATTGTAGTACCCTGTTTAAAAATCAACATTAGCAATATGTGCATATGTATATGGGTATACATGCATATTTAATAAGTATACACATAAATATAATTAACTAAAATAAATCTTAGTAAACTTTTAAATATACATAATTAGCAAAATATATAAAACTTTAAAATAATTAAGTTTAGAAAATGTAAAGAGGCATATCAGATATTAATTTTAGGTAAATTTCTTTTAAAAAATAAAAAGATAAAATCATTGAATTCGGTATTCACATAAAACATAATAGTTTTTTTCAACTTTAGTCAAAGATAAACAAATTTTTTTAATTTAAAGGGATGGGGAAAACCACGAGTTTTTAAATTTAAACATATACTAACATATTAAAGGTTATCCTATAAATACATAGTAATGCACACCTATTTCACTTGCTAAAATACTTAGGCGTGGATTTAAATCTAAATTCAAAGGTTGAAGCTTTTAAGATTGGTTCTTTTTAATTTATGGTTTTCATTCGTCCCATTTTACTAATTATTCCTTTTTATACATATCTTAGTCATGTAAATGTTAACTTCTTGGTTTTTCATATTCATTTAGATGAAACACATACGAAAATTAACAAACCAATAGCCCTAAAAATGTCTAAAGTAGCGTCTAAAGTTGTATTTATTAATGTTTACTTTTTAATATTAACATGTTTGTTATTTTATGTGCTATATTGTGTATGTTTTATTACAAGATAATATTGGTAATAGTGTTGAGATTATTTGCTATGGTGCAATGTTTAGTCCCTACAAATATGATCTTCAATGTGAATTTAGTGAACAGGTAATATCAATTTTTATTTCATCTTCTATTAACTTGTGTTTTAAATATTTTTAATTTATTTTAAGGATCGGATGCATGAAACTAATATGAAGAGATCCAAGAGGCTCCCTGAATGAAAACGGAGTCAAGTTACTGATCTAGACAATTCTGATAAAAATGACAAAGAAGACGTATTTGATGATACTGCAGATATGATAAGATGGAGGAAACTCATACTCACCAAAAGATGTAATAATCAAACATGAAGATACATAAGAAATTATAGGAATCACTATAGATGAAATCATGCTTATTTGGAAGCATTCTGACTAAATTGATCTCATGATTCAAGTAGTTCTCACTTGAGCTTTTAGTTTTTAAATTTTATGTTTGTTAATACTTATTTTTCCTTTCGTATGCTAGTTTATTTTATCAAATGTTTCTTTAAGTACTTTATAATTTAAATGTTAAATATTTTTAGTTACTTGACATGTGTAACGCTTATGACGTATATCCACCGCAATGAAACTACAACAAATACTATACGAATTTGAAATAAGTACCGCAATATAAAGTGTCACTCCCGCCGCATCGCGCGGGTTTCCTACTAGTATAAAGATATGTGTTAGGCGATCGCATACAGGTTCGTGTATCTCACTTCATTGTACAATTTTGGCTATTATAACTAAGGGTTATGATCAAATACACAAGACATTTTTTCTAAAAAGGGTGAGAAGGATTGTGATCCATTGATCATATATTTGAAGGGTTGAGTTTAGTTTCTTTGAAAAAAATAAATAATAAATTAGAGGAAGGGCATAAAAGAAAAACCACATTTGTAGACTTTCTCTCTCCACATGCAATGCACATGTCAATTCCCCCATCATTTTAAAACGTATATAACTTTTTCATACGATATTTTTTTTTTCGAAAAAAATTCACCATATTAACGAGCGTTTTTTTTATCTTTAATATGAGTACCACATTGCTACATTAAAATTGAAAAAAAGAAATTCGTGCTAAATGGGTTTTCTTCTCTGTTGTGTCTTCAACTCGTTCATTGTGTTATAGTATGCACGTGTGCTTTATAAATATGTTATTTATATTTTTTTAGTCTACACATGATTTAACTTTGTCCGTTGTGTTTTTGTTATGCTTTTCATTGTGTTTTACGCAAATGAGTTTTGTATTTAGGTGTACATTGTGTTTTATTATGTTGTTCATTGTGTTTAAGTCTATTATTCATTGTGTTTTAGTCTTCTGTTCATTGGGTCTTTAGTATGTCGTCCATTGTGTTTTATTAGACTGTTCATTGTGTTTTATACCCTATTGTTCATTGCATATTTAATTGATACCCATTGTGTTTTACGTTATCTCCATTGTGTCTTACGCAACTGGGTTTTCAACTTTTTTTTTTCAAAAGTATTCATTGTGTTTTAGTCTTCTGTTCATTGTGTCCTTATTATGTCGTCCATTGTGTTTTACGCAACTGGGGTTTTGACTTTTTTTTTTTTCAAAAGTATTCATTATGTTTTTTCAAAAGTATTTACGACCTTGGACGACCCATCACTGTGAAGGGATGGGTTCCTCTCTCTTACTAATTGTATAACAAGTGTGTAGGTTGTTCTAGACAGACCTATTAACTATTCTTTGATAGTTGATAGTGGAGCATCTGTATACACCGGCATACTTGATTTTCCTCATATACTTTGTTTTGTTATATGTAGACGAGATTAAGTTTTTGCTATTTATTGGAGAAGTAAAGGTCAAGAAAGTTAGATTGAAAAAGAAAAGATTGAACTCAACAAAGAGGAGAGTGTTTCTCATTTGTTTCCTACCTGTGAAGCCGGAAAATGTTGCAATCTCATGCAATTGCTCTTAGGTCTTGGAGTTTAACAACAGATACGACATTACAGTTTATTCTAAACTCTCTTATCTTTGTCAATGGTTTTTCTAACTGAAAGATTATAGTGAGTCAAGTAATCTGAGTGAGAAAATGGTTTTTGAAGAACAATGAGTAAACCTCATTGGATATCATTTTATTTTGTTTTTCTTCATAAAGTTTAAAAATTTTAGAAAAATCAAAATTAAAAATTTGAAAATATTAGAAAATGAGTTTTCCTGGAGAAAAAGAGGAGATGATAGTACATCAATGGACTGTCAGACTACTCTGAAAACAAAATGAATTAATAAACATTGAGTAGCCACTACAATTATATATTGGTAGGCTTGAAATCAAAGTTTAAAGTTCAGCATGGTGATATAAACCTAAAAGCAATAACTGATAATCATGTGGATCAACATCTTGTTGGCATATTGTTTTAGTACCGAAATTTCGTTTGATAGATTGCCAAAATCAGAGGTTTCGGGTCGTTATATTGAAAGTTATCTGGGGATGGCCTGACTGATCTTC
This sequence comes from Ambrosia x helenae, assembly GCA_030844895.1. Lineage (NCBI taxonomy): Eukaryota > Viridiplantae > Streptophyta > Magnoliopsida > Asterales > Asteraceae > Ambrosia > Ambrosia x helenae. The sequence goes on from CM061223.1 coordinate 55,049,389, forward strand.
TGCTGTATTGATTTACAGACCTAGATTCAGTCAGGGTATCTTATTAAAAGAGCTAATAAAGCCAAAACCTTAAGTTACCGAATGAGGAACTTAATATGTGTGATGATAACAAAAGATTATCTAATGCATCGTATCAATACTATGATGAAAATCGTGTATGATATTAATCATCACCCTGGTTGAGTGCATAAGTCGCTTTAAAGCATTAATTTGTTGATCTGTCACCACTGTGCCTCATACCTTGTAACTTACAGATAACTACAATATAATCACGCGTTACGATGAAGCTTTGCGCAAGTCTTGATACGGGAATGTATCGCGTGTGCGGGGACCATAGATTTTTTAGTATCTAATATTAACTTAATGTATCTGAAGTGTTGAACAATGAATGATGATTTTGGGTTTAAGTGGACAAACATACCGGTAATGGTTGTAGGATGCTCAATGACAAAAGCAGAAAATTGGTCAAATAAATTTTTGACTGACTGTTCCAATACTGATATGATCCTTTTACCGGAAAATTCACAAAAATATGTTTAGTTTACTTTCATGCAATTTATGAAAATTTAAAAAGATTATTTGGTGTGTTTCAGCATAAACTTCAGAAAATCCAAAAGTTTTACATTTCTATCTTATTTTCGATAGCCGATGTTGGGATACTTAATGTGAACGTTCAGATACTCAAGAATTGAAAAAGGGAAAACATATTGCAAATTTTCAAGTTTCTGGTGCATATTGAAAATGTTTAATAGTTCAGGAGGAGAAATATTGAGGGTCAAATTGGATGTAAAGATTACTTTTGAGATATTTGTCGTGTCTAATGCCGGTTGTAGTTTGTGCAGTTTTTAGTAAATTTTTCTGCAAGAATCAAACACAACAGGTGCACTGTTCAAGATTTATTGACAAAGTGTGTAGATTGAACAAGACCCAAACCTGAACATCAAGATCACCATAACAACAGAAACCAGTTAGAAGTTGTAAATGATATGATAAGTGAAATCATGGAAGTGAAGAAATTCCAAGATTGTTCTCTATCTTCATCTCTAGACCAACAAATGATAAAGCTAAGATTTCTTGAGTCTGTCTAAGATTTCAAAGCTTATTAAAGAGATAGAAGAGATTTGATGAAGCCTCGACATAGGCTTATAAGAAAAGGAAAGTTTTCAAGTCTTCCAAGATGATGAATGCAAGATTTGAAGAATTGATAACTTTCTAGATTAGTACATCACTAGCTAGGTCCAAGGGGGGAGATTGCAAGTACACTATTCGTGTATGTCCCCACCTAGTAATCCGGTACTGTATGTCGAAGGAACAAAATAATATTAATTAGGAACATCGTAAGGTCGAATGAAAACAAGAAGTTTTCATTCGAACCAACAGAAGGTCGAAGGGACTCATTCGAACCTTCGAGAGGTTGAATGAGTTTGCCTATATATAGGGGATAAGTTAGTTATTAGTTAGAGTTGTTGATCATTTCAGCTTATCCCTAGTTTGTGAGAGTCTCTGTATTAGGTCTAGGTTTCGATATGTAATATTCTATAGTTGATCTAATACACGAATAAAGTTATGGAAATTGCTCGGTGTTTCGTATTCTGTTTTCATCATGATCTTTACTGATTATATCTGACTCGGTTTGCACAACCGGAGGGGATTCCGTACCATACGGTTGGTATTCCTGAGATCATGGTTCATATATATGATCCTAAAACGTTTTCACAAGTTGAACCTTAGGTGCCGGATCGCACTGAATGTGATTTTTCGAAGGAATATCAACATTCTTTTTCGGTTCATCTTCCTCAGAATCAGATTCATCATCAGATTCGGCAACAATATTCTCATCATTCACTCCCAATACCGGTCTCACATCGGAATTCAGATCACCCACACTAGAGGTGTTTGATTCGCTTTCTGATGTGGCATCAAGGTTGTGATTCTCAAACAACACCGGGGATGGAACAAATTTATAGTTGACACTGGTTGGAATGTTTTCCTTGTTTGACTCTTCTACAATGTGATCCAAAACATAGGCCACATTGAGGTAACTTTCTAGTTTCTTGTTAAACTTTTCAGAAAAAAACATTTGATTTTTGCCATTTCAAGTTTAGATTCTTCAATCTCATTAATATATTTGTTTATGGAAATTTGTTTATTTGAAAGGGTGTTTGTTAATTCATAAACATATTTCTTGTAATTTTCTAAAGTTTTGTTTAAAGTTTTCTCATTTTTACGAAAAGTTTCAATGGCAGTTTTAGCAATGCCCAAATCATATCTCAAACTCAAAATTTCTCCTTTAAGTCTATCACACTTACCAAGCAAAGTAACACAATCATTGCATTTAGGAAGTGAGTTAGAACTTACCAGGTTAGTCGAGTCCGTCATAGCCATAAGAGACAAGTGAGCTTCCTTCCCAGAGAAAAACTTGGAGTAGTCCACTTTTGTAAATGTATTATCTACTATGCACGGCTTCTTACTGATCAGGAAGTCGGCCTCTGCAAGAATTTGCTCCACATCATCATCAAGTGAGTTAACACTTTCCTCAGAATCAGTCTCGCTCTCAGAATCAGAATACTCAGACTCCTGTTCTTCAGAAACTTCACCAACAGATTCAACAACTGTCTCTGACACGGTTTCCTCCACTACCGGTTCATCCACCATCTCAGTCACAACTTCTTCAACAATCTCCTCTTTCACCAATTCTTCTACCTTTGCCGGTTCCTCTTTCACAACTTCTTGAGCAAAACATGCAACGTTTCCTCCTGAAATCTCTTCAACACCTAGTTGCATATCGTTCCAATTAAAGCCCTCATCTTGCTGTATCACCAATGCTTGATTTTCATTTTGGTTTTGGTTGGTTGGAGTGGTAATTGGAACAGTGGTCCTTTCACAGTTAGGTGTGATTTGAGTTTGGTTAGGTGTGGATGTTTGTCTTTGGTTGAAATTTTGTGAGGTATTTTGTCGATTTTGATAGTTGTTTTGGTTTTGAAAGTTGTTTTTGTTGTTTTGGTTTTGACAGTTTTGGTAGTTTGAGTTGAAAGGGTTACAATTTCCTTGTTTTTTGGGTTTGGTGCATTCCTGAGAAAAGTGACCTTTTGTTCCACAATTGTAACATGTCACCTTTGCTTTGTTGAAACCACAAGTATTGTTCGGTGATGTAGCAAGACCAATCCTACCCGTTCTCTCCATAAACTCGGTTGCTCTCCTTACAACACTTGCAAACGCCCATTGAATATCGATCAATTCCATCTCTTCTTTATCAATATGTGAATAGTCCACATTCATCAAATTGTTGTTACGAATTTGACTTGCTACAAGTCCATTATACGAAGCAACCATAGAAGAAACTAAAGCAACATGCTTTTGAGCTTCTTCTACAGTCACATAATCCATGTTAGAAGTTTCTAACACAATAGAACTCGAGCTTGATGGAGCTTGACCAACATTCGGTACGGATTGTTGAGTCATATTCACCGATGGAGCACCATAATAATTTGCAGCTAGCATTGGAGGATGAGTGGGTATGTATGATGGTGCAGAAGATACACCATAATAACTAGCAGCAGTGGTTGGTTCGACACTTGAAATAAAAGCAGTTTGTGGTGACGAACTCACACCAACATTCAGAACAGCCGAAGATGATGAACTAGCATAATATAACTCCGGATTCTGAGGAATCTGGGATCTCTTCGCCTTCCTTCTCTCTTCCATCTCCTTGTTCTCGGGCTTTTGGATGAACTCACTAAGCGTCCAAAATGGAAATGAATCCTTCTCTCTAAGCACCTCCACATGTTGACTCCAGTAAGTTGGTAGTTGTAACACCCCAACCGATGGCGGAAACATCGGGGTGCCACTTATTGATGATTGTTCAGTAGCTCATGGTGAATAATAAATTCCATTAAATACTTTAAATGAATTACATACAATTGTTCTAGAATTTGTACATCAAATCAACAAATATTAGCTACGCATCTTCAAGTATTAACTCAAATCTTCAAGTAAGTAGAACCTGAAACATGTTAAGTTGAAAATATTTTGGGTCAACAAAAGTTGGTGAGAATTACATAGGTTTTTGATAATTGAATAAAAATGTTGTGCAATTCATGTGTCATGTCAATCAAGCCCATATGTGAGAACATACTAGAAATAAATCGAGTGCATAATCAACCCTGATGACTGTTATAATATGATACATACCATATGCTCATGGTTCACTTGAATATGTTATGCGATAACAAACACCCACGCTACCTTTGTAGGAGGCACGTATCCGGGTGGGATTGTCAATCCAATAGATCTATCAATGTATACCGTCGGCTTGTACGGAGTTAATGATTATGCTAGAATGGTGCTTACTCTAATCATGCTCAAGACATAATGCAACATAGAAAACACATAGACACATTGATGATTGAATTGCAATAATGATGTTATAACATGTTTCACCCCAAAAATGGTGATAAATAAAAGGGGCTATGTAAAAACTCACCTTGGTAAAATGTTATATCTGTTGAAAAATTGTGTGTTGCCCAAATGTATCAAGTATCACCCTATAATAAGGTAATAAATATGTCTAAGTCTATCAAATCTACAAATGTATAAGTTTCTAGGGCTTTGAATTGGGGATATTTGCTCGTTTGATTAATATTAAAAATATTCGCCAATTGAGAGAAATTTAGTAAATAAATAACCAAAAATCTTTTTATGAAATTTATATTTAAGATGGTCACAATAATATGTTTAAAGTATAAAAATAATTTTTATAAAATTATTTTCTTTAAAATAGATTATTAAATCTATTTATTACAAATTGTCAACTTTAACTTTAATAATTTAAAATACTAAAATTAAAGAATTATTATTTTAAAAATCATATTTCTGTTCTAAATATTTTAAAATAAATTGTATAAAATTTTGGTGCAAAAATGATAAGAATTGAATTTATTATGATTTAATTATGGTTAAAACTAACAAAAATTGATTAAAAATATAAAATAAATGATTTTTCTGAATTAAAAATTATTTCAGTAAAGTTTAATATTGTACAAACATAGGATAATTTTTGTAGAAATTAATAAAATTGTTTAGATATTTTAATGGATTTTTATAAATATAATAGTATAAAATTGATTTAATTATTATAAATATTAAATAAATGAATTTTAGAAAAATAAAAATTGTAAATAAAACTTTTATCTCAGATTTAACAAATATAATTTTTTTAGAATTTAAAAAAAAGTTTTAATATTAAAAACGAATCTATAAGAATTATATGTATAATATATATTATTATTTAGTTTATTGTTTTAAAATGAAAAAGAAAAGAAAAGGTGGCCACAGCCGGGTCTCGAACCCGGGAGCCTTTGGTTATAGTCCTCAGTCACAACCACTTGGCCTAGGCCTGTGGTTGTGATGAACTCCGTCTAAAAATAATTATATACGCGATGTAAAACTCAGTTTATCCCCAAATCAATTTGCACGAACCCTAGTTTTTCCAATCAGGCAATCCATACATTTTTAACCCGATTATTGTTAGGGTTTTCGTTGTATGGATGCCGACTAACAAAACCCACAAAAAAGATTGGACTTACAGTGTTGATTCGTGTACGATTGAGTGGTCAACCTAATTAGTCAAACTGTGTATGCGTGGGTATTATCAGAGGTGTTTCAGAACAATTGGAGGTTAAGAGAGATGTGTGAGCGAGTTGAAATGATTCGTAGAAGGTCAATTTATATAGGTGATTGATGGATTGTTTAATTGGCAAGTTTGACCTGCGATTAAATGTCAAACGCGTAATGGTTTGAAATTGGGCAACGATTAATCGTGATTGATGTGTATCCGAGTCATACAGGGCCGAAGATCATGTAAAGGTTCCAATAATAGATCAATCACAAGTTAATGTGATTGATTCTGCATCACGCGTCAAGACAGTTGACTTTTTCAAGTCAACTGTTAAGAGTTTCAAGCGTGTATAAGATTATTGTGCATCAGGTTTGAATCAGGTGTGTGGTGCTAGCCCAGTTGGTTCGTGGTTGATGTGGTTTGGGCTTGGGCGCGGGTTCGAACCCCGGCTCGAGCATATTATTTTTTTATCAGATTAGAGAGGGGAGGGGTGTGGGCTTCAGCCTTTGGGCTTAGTGTTGGGCCGCGTTCATTTGGGCTGGACACTGGGCTTGCATCTGTTGGGCTTCAGAAAGGAACAAGGGGTTTGGGTTTGAGTGTGTTGGTTTGTGTTAAGGTTAACTAATTATTATTATTATTATTATATATATATATATATAAAATGCTACAAAATAATTAAATGTAAGTTATAAAATAGAACTTGTCGTAACGTGAAATTATTAAATGCGAAATGTTACAGTAGTGCATCTGCAAACTTTTCAACACATTCAGACATTGGGTAAATAATCTCATAGTTAGAAAGTTCAGACAATAAATGGAAAAATCTAGCAGTAAGTTCTTTCAAACTCTCATTTCCCACAAAACTAAAATTCTTAAATTCCTTTCTCATCTCATCAGCTCTTCAAGCTTCCCAAAGCTGTTTTGATGTAGTACATGGTCCAAACTGATGAAGCAAATCAGTTGTCAAAACTTGGGACAATTTAGAATACACCTTTTTCTCTGCAGCATACTTCTTCTTTTCTGCATCTGGTAGATCATCCAGTGCAACAGGTGTGTTGGAGTTTTCAATCATCGGCAGCACATAACCCTTTTGATGTATTTGCCACGCTTCTCCACCATCTAATCCCTCAAGATGAATCCTAAACCGTTTCTGCCATGATGGATACTCAATTATATCTAACATCTTTGGTGGTCTATTCCCATTTACAGTTGAGAGGTCATTCATCAAAGTTGTTATGGCAGTGGTTGTTTGCAAAACCCCAATAATCTGGCATTGGTTGAGGTGCAGGTCTCACAGCGGGTTGAGATGTACCCAAAACAGCCCAATAATTGGTTATTGGTTGTGATTGTGGTTTACTACGTTCAGCTGCTACAGACCAAGGATTCATCGGTTGTGGTTGTTGTGGTGTCATGTTAGGTCGGGTGTTCATCGGGCATCCCCAAATGTTATCCATGATATGGACGTTTCAACACTTAGAACAATTTTGATCATGGGAAATTTGGTTAGACAGATTGCAAGGTCGAATGAGAAATTTTCCTCTGGTTCGACCCAAAAATTATCCCGAATGAAGAATAGCCATGCCTGGTTTGACTTAACTAAGAGCACGAATGAATTTCTGATGGCAAGAACAAAATTCTAAAGATCCGAATGAAAATATAAAAGGTCGAATGAAATGATATGGAACTGGTTCGACCTAAAACCTAGCACGGATGAAAAGTCCAAGAATTGGTTCGACTCGAATGAAAATCCGATTCGACCCAAAGAGAGTTCATGATCAATTTTTCACCAAAATTACACAATTTTGATATGAATTTTGAAATTGTTATCAATTTTGATTGAAAATGATTAGGTTTTGGATCGGACCTCTTGAATAACAACTTTTGTTAAAGAATTTTTAATATCACACGTAAAAAACACCTTCAAATCAATCAAATGCCATGTTTAAAACGATGTTCAACAGAAAATTTGGGGTTTTTGATTATTTTGATCTGAAAACTTTACAATTCTTATCAATTTGCAGTCGTGTGATCGAGTACAAGCTCTGATACCACTTTGTAGGATCGGATTTTGACAAAGAAACAATGTGATCACACGAGTATTGATGTATCAGGTGCGGAAACCCTGAATATCATGCAACATGATAAAAAGCCGTAATCAAAACACAATAGAAATCATTTTCAACTTGTTTTCATTAACTTTAATATCATAAAACATTTACAGGTTGAAGTTAACAAAAACACACACTTAAAGGTGTAAATGAACTCTTTATAACACACACACACACACAACTGACCAACTATTCTAATAACTGTCACCACCTAACACACACACACACACACACACACACACACACACATATATATATTATATATATATATATATATATATATATATATATATATATATATATATAGGGAAACCCGTTCGACCTATCGTGAGGTCGAACCAAGTCCTTCGACCTTGTAAAGGTTCGAATCAAATAATAATCAACTCGTTTGACCTAAATACAATTGGTTTGCCCCTTCGATTACCCGAACCAAAACATGAAAAGTTGTAATCTTCAAAACTTTGGCGATTTCTTTGATTTGTAATCCAAAAGCTACAGAAACATATATGAAATATGCGTCTACTAGAATTCACAAACATACCATCGAACGACGAAGACCTGCCAATCCCTGCTCACAAACACCACCAAACTGTAGTAAAAAACCACCACAAAAATAGCAGGGGGGGTCGCCAAAGATGTAAGTGCACGATTTGTTACTATCGCATTTGGATTGTACATATAGCGTTTATTTTGATGTTTAGTATGGATAAAAAGCTTGGTTCAACCATCGTGAGGTCGAAAGAAGACTTTCAGAAGGTCAAAGGAAGAATCAGAGAGAAGATGTGTTGGTTCGAGCCTTAGAGTAGGTCGAAGGGACACATTCGACCCTTACGGGAGGTCGAATGTGCAGTTCTATATAAACTTAATGTTTTTGTTTGGGACTAAGTTTTGGTCATTTTGTGTCTAGGTTTTCTCTGATTATTCTCTCTAGATTCTAAATGGTTCCAAAGCTTATTATTTTATTGTAAACCAGTTTGTAAAGGCTTATTAATATTGTTTATGAATGAAATGATCTTTGAAAAGGTACTTGATTGTGTTTCTATTTGATCTTTATCATTTTGCATACAATCTAGGGTTTCCGCATCTAGATTGTTCCACTTGTATGATCATCTAGTGTTTTTGTGTAAAATTGGTCCTCTACAAAGTGGTATCAGAGCTTATCTCGATCATACAATTGCAATTTGATAAATTTTGATCAGAATTTTATCCAAAAACTACTAAAACTTTTCTGTTTTGCAAAAACTTTGAATGTTAATGGAGATTGATTGATTTGGACTAGATTTCACGGATAAAATCAAAATTTTCATTCATTAAAGTTGATCTCCATAATATCCGAAGCAAAAACCTGATTAAGATCATCAAAATCTACAAACTTTTGAAAAATTTGGATTAAACCAACCGATTTTTGAAGAATAACCGTTTTTCAAAAGTTTAAGTCGAACCAGAGAGAATGGGGTCGAACGTGTGAGTTTTGTGGTCAAATCAGAGTTGTTTAGGTCGAATCAGGAGGGTTTTAGGTCGAATCTAATATTTTCAATTGAATTGTTGGTTCATTCGACCAGTTTGTTTACATTCGACCAACCGGGAGGTCGAAGGTGTCAGTTGTCAGGGTCGAAAAAGTCTTGTCTGTTACATTCTTCATTCGAGTCTGTCACCAGGGGTCGAACCAAGGGAATTTGTACATTCGAACCCACGACATCGTTTTATAGGTCGAACCAGAACTTGGGTTTGGATATTTTTCTAAGTTTTTACATTTCGAACATCATGGATAACATTTGGGGATTATCTTCTACACCTAGACCAGCAACAACATGTTCCGATGAATCCATGGGCGGTTGCTTCTCAAAACAACAACGCTACACCATCACAACCGATCAATTACATAGCTATGACTAGTTCGACACCACCACTTGTTACTCAACCTCCACAACAACCAATTACTGACCTTTGGGGTGTTGCAGTAGCAGCGGTGTAGTCTCATACTACCAACGCGATTACCACACTTATTCATGACTTGTCTTCGGGTAGTGGGAATCGTCCTCTTAAATTGTTGGATATGTCGAACTATTATCAGTGGAAGAAGAACTTCAAGATTCATCTTGAAGGTTTGGGTTTAGAAGGTGGAGAAGCATGGTAGATGATCATGAAGGGATATGTTACACCGATGGTTGAGAACACGAATATCCCAATTCCACTTGAAGATTTGAAGGACGATGAAAAGAAGAAGTTCGTGCTTGAGAAGAAAGCCATGTCTCAGTTGTCTCAAGCATTATCTACAGACTAACTACATCCGTTTGGATCATGTACTACATCAAAGCAGCTTTGGGATTGCTTGCAGGCTAGACATGATGGGAATGAGAAGACAAGGAGGCTTCGCAAAGAACTGAAGAAAGAGTTCGAGAATTTCAGCTACGTGGGAAATGAGAAGTTGAAGGAGCTCATTCCTAGATATTGTCACTTGTTATCTGAATTGTCGAATTATGATATTAACATGTTTATGCATGAATTTGTAGATAAGTTTGCAGACTCATTGCCTCCATACTGAAATCAACATGTTGAGGTGCTAGAGGAGAAAGATGCGTACCGGTATTGGACGATCAACGAGTTTATTCAGGCTGGAGAACAATGAGATGGAAGAGAGGAGGAAAGAAAAAAGAGCTCAATTTCCACAGAATCCGGAGTTATATCATGCTACCTCATCTGCTTCTATGTCTACATCATCCAAAAGAAAAGGCAGATGCATTTTTTGAGCCGGCTTACTCAATGGAACTAGCTCCAATGAGTTTAAGACGTAGATGTGTTGATGATCAATTTTCGATCAATTCATATGCTAAGCCGAATACTAAAAATGTATTTGGAGAATATCGTGCGTGTTACAAATGCGGTGAGAGAGGGCATTTACTTGCTCACTACCCGTATGTGAGACACAAAAGGCATGAAGTTGAGAACAAGCAGCCTTATAGAAGTCCAGTTGATAATCATAGATATCCACAAAGAGATTTTGTCCCTCAAAGACCACATTTTTATAATCAAAGTCGTTATTTTCAAAAGAGGGAAAATCGTCAATTTGTCTATGATAATCGAAATAGGATTGCTATGGAGAAGAACCTAAAGAAACCAATGGTGAACACAACTAATGACAAACAAAAGGTTTTTCCTAAACCTGTTGTTAAGTCACAAGTTGGACCTGTTTCTGTCAAGTTAGGAAAGGTAACCAAGAAAGTTTCTTTTACGAACGGTACAAAGAAACCTGCTGAGACACAAAAATCTCAGATTAGGATTCTTAAACGTTCCAAATAATCTTGGTCACCAGTGGGTTCTCCAGGTGCTTCCACCTCAACTGCTAATGTCAAAACTCAAAATGAGAAAGGTTGGAATGATCAGAAAAAGGTCGATTCAAAACCTAGTGTTTGTGAAAACGAATCTTTGAAGTTTAACACTCAAAGACCCAAGACCAAACAGGCTTGGGTCCCCCGAAAGATCTAATCATTTCTTTGATTGGTGCAGGGAGCTCCAGCTGGCCATGTTAGCAGTTTTTGATAACCGATGGTGATTGATGATGATTTTCTGAAGTTTGACAGACCATTTGAGTTTTGTGACATTTAAATGAAAAAGGATGAATGTTTGAAGGTCAAAATGTTTGAAAATGACTAAACGGGATTCGATTTTGAGATTTGGTAAGATTTTCAGAAATCCAAATGCTTGTTCACCCCTTCGATGGGTCGAAGGTGCATTTGAGTCTACATTCGAACCTATAAATGTGGTCGAATGAGAGTGTCTTAATGAATTCGAACCCTTCAGTTTTCATTCGAACCTTCCACTAGGGTAGAAGGAAGCCTGAAGCTTTTCATTCGAAACCCAACAAGGGTCGAATGTGGAATCCTATATATATATATATATGTTGTTTCCTCATTCGAACCCTGACAGAAAGTTTTTCAAAATTCTAAAATTGGGAGACCATTTTGATTTTGAAATTCAGAATATATCATCTTGTTCCCTACATCATACTGATCATATCCATAAAAAAACATAGGTATTGGCTGGATAACGAGTTCAGATTAAACGATTTTGTTCCGGAACCCTTGGACACAAAATTGAACATTTAAATGACTTGTTTTGGATTAATTGATGATTGATAAACTGTTTTCGTTAGTTTTAGGGGAGAATATCCTAAAATCTAGGTTTATAACACATTATTGGACTGAATTGATTGTTTAAACCTATAAACCCTAGAATTTTAATGAAAAAGTATAAAAAACAGTTTGATAAATAAAATTGATCATTGAATGTTGTTTATCGGCCATATTAGGATGAAAACAAACCAAAATTAGAAGTTTATCACGGTTGGATTTTAATTTGGTCATTTTGAATGAAAACAGACTGATTCGACCATTTAAACATGTCGAATGTAGCCTGAAACGGTCGAAAGTGGAAATATTAGGTCGAATGAACATTTTATCATATAGTTTTTCACATTCGAACCTGATTTCCACATTCGAACCACAAAAATTCTTCATTCGAACCCACGTTTTGGTTGAAGGAAGGATTTGTGACCAAAATTCATATTTTGTCCATTTCTGATAAATTTCATGCTGATTGTTTTGCAGATTTTCAATGGCTGAACAACAAAATCCGGAGAAACAAATTGCTGAATAGGAAAAACCAAAAGAAAAGGAGTTACTTTTTGAAGAAGATCACAATTGCTGTGCTTTTATCGGAGAGGTCAAGCAACACGAAGGATTTGCTGGGATTGTAGAATTTATGAGAAGAAGCAGGGTGATCTACGCTATTGCTACTTCAACATCAATCTACAAAGATCATCTAGTAGATTTCTGGAAGAGTGCAGTAATAGACTTTTGGGACAACAAGAATGCTATACGAAGCAAGATTCATGGAGAGCTTGTACTTGTTACTGAAGAGGATATTCGTGAAGCATTGATTCTGGAAGATTCTCCTACTGATCCCCGAGTACTTTCATGTATTGATCAAAGACTGTGCTTTCTAAGAATGAAGTATAACGGTCCTATCACAGACAGGTTATTTCACAAAGCTAAACCGTGTCCACAGTTTAAGTATCTGGAACATGTGATTCTGCATGTCTTTGGACCAGTTCGTAGCAGTTATGATGTGATGAGGAGTAGTATCAGTTCTTTGATGGTTGCGTTGATTCTAAACAAACCATTCAACGTATTTGGGATGATATTTGATCACATGTTGGAAGTGCTGAAAGGATTGAAGGTAGACAAGTTTTTGATGTACCCAAGATTCTTACAGATGATATTTGACAAGAAGTATCCAAATCTGAAGAAAGATCCGAAGCAGATTTTAGTTCAACATCGCATGAATCTGAGTACGCTGAGCAGGATGAAAGCATATAAGGGTGTTCCAGAGAATGAAAGACCTCCACATAAGAACTTGTTTGGTCATCTGATTAATCCAGGTTACAAGAATCCACGTGAAAACAAAGCAAGAAATGTTGGAAGTGATTCTGATACTGATGATCCTTTATGTCCAGTTGATCTTGATGCAAAGAGGAAAAGACAGGTAATCAACAAAGGTGTAAAGTCTGGGAAAGGTAAAACTAAGGTTGTGGAAGCTGCACTTAAGAGACAGAAAAATGTTGCTAAGAAGAAATCTGGAAAAAAACAAGACTTTACTTATTGATGAGGAGTTTATTGATTCAGAAGAGACTCAAGATAATGAGGAATGGGATTTGGGTAACGAAAATGTCAAGATCACTAAGCCTAAGGCCACGGAGGCTGGTGAAATTGAGAGCTTGAACAAAACCGTAGAAGAACAACGACAGAAGAGTCCGATTGCTATAGAAGAAGGTGAACTTGATCTTGGACTTGAAGATCAAGACTTTACTGGATCTCTTGTTGTTGGTGATAAGATAAAGAAGCTTAAGTTTAAAACCATGGCTAAGAAGACAAACCCGAAGAAGAAAAGAGATAGAGAGATTGAAATACTTGTTGCTGGGAAGAAAGTTCCTGATATTGGAAGCTCAAAAGTTCACACACCTGTTACATCCCCTGTGGCAAAGAAAAAGAAGACATCTGTTGAAGAAACTTCAGTGAATCCTCCTACAGATTTTGAAGCTACTCTGGAGAATGTATTGAAGAAGTTTCAAAAGAAGAAATCTCCTGTTGCCGAGGCTTCTACACCTCAGGTTGCTGTTTCTGATGACGTGATGGAAGCAATTAACAAAAAGATTGCTGATATGATGAAAGCTTTTAACGAGCAATAGCAAGAGATTGAAAAGCTGAAGAAGAATGAAGAAACAATGTTAAAGATTGTTGTATCCTCACAGGAAAGCCAAGAAGAGCTGGAAGCTAAGATTAATCAGCTTCAAGAAGAAAACAAGAAACTGTTAGGTCATGAACAGAGGAATACACGTAGAATCAAGTGTCTTCTGCAAGAGAATAAAAAGATTAAAACAACCAATAAGAATCTGACGAAAATGATTGACGTTCTTTATGGAAAAGCTCCACAATTGAAAGCTGGTGAAGAAGATAGAGAACCAGAAGAGGAGCAGGTTGATTTTGAACCATCTGATTCTGAAAAAGAAAATGAAGATGAAGAAGATGATGATTTATCAGATGATGCTGGTGATGAGAATCCGAAGAAAAAGAAAGATGATGATGATGATGGTTCTGATAAACGTAATGATGATGGTAGTTCTGACGATGATGATGATGATACTGACAAGTACAGATATGAGAAAAGAGAGTCTGATAAAAAGGATGCAGGTGAATCTAGTTCTAAGAAGGCACTTGGTGGAAATACTGATGATGACAGTATTTTCTGGACTGAGAAGATAAGAGCCTTATCAGATGTAGACAAGAGTTTGTATTGTCAGATGTTGACTCAGAAGGTTTGAACGATTGAATTGACTGGAAAGTTTCCAGAGATCTTTGAGTCTGGCGATAAGAAGTTTGAATTGGAGGATAGCGATCCTGATTTAGAGGATGGTGAAGTTTCTACAGCTATTTCCAAAGAGATTCTGGAAGTTTTGGCAAAACAGGTTGGAAAATCTCTTGAGGAATTGATGAATGACAATAAGATTCCAGATGTTCCTGAGAAAGATGCAGGAAATCATTCTGATGATAGAGATACGCCTGTGTTTTGAAGATATTGAGATTGAGGATATTACAAGCGAAGAATATCCTGAATACTTTAGAGATAAACATGATGATGTGATTCCTGAATTTTCTGAAGAATCTCTTGGTCAAGCTGAGAAACTAGCAGAAAAGAAAAGTAAGACTTTCGTTAATGAAGTTTTCAAGAATGATACTAATCAGATGCCGAATGTTAAACAATCTGATGACTTGAAGAGTTTGTTGAAGAGGCTTAAAGAGAAAGAGGCAAACCAACCCAAAACTAAAGTTCAGGGTGGTTTCTACAAATATCACAATGAGCTATTTAAGGGTAGAGCTCTTGGTTGGAAATACCTCAGGCAGTTACGGTGCGTTGCTGTGAAATGGGAGAAAGGAATTCTGTATTTTCACAGATTCCATGATATCAGGACATTACCATACTGGGCTGTGCGTGATATTTGCAGACATACTATGAGTGGTGCAACTGTTAATAATGATGAAGTTGGTTACTTTGCTGATCGAATGGCTAGAGAGAGCAGAACGAGATGGGATGTGTTCAGGCTGCAGTATCCAATCAGGAAAGTTCATAAAGAAATTGATCCGATTACTGGGTTGAACAAGGTTACTTTGAAGTATAAACCACCAACAGTGTTGAAGCATATTCCTTTGATGCCTATACAACAACACTTCAGCAAAGATTTTGCGATGTAGTACTATGACTGGAGAACTGGAGAAGCCGTCATCTTACTGAAAGATAAAAGGGGAGAGTACAAGAAGATTCACATATTTGATCCCATGTGGTTGATTAATTGTTCATATGAAGACATAATCATGCTATATTACAATCCGATCTACTGCGAGGAGAAGGATGGTTAGCAAGCAATGAAATACCATCGTGTGGTATGTTTGTGCTTCGCTTGGGATGTGAATGCAGGTTGTGATTATGATAAGAAGTTAGGAAAGTACGTGAAGGTTAATGAAGTGAAGAAAAGATCAAAACCAAAACCTAAGCCGGTGATGACCAAAGACTAGAAAAAGATTCTCCGTATCAAGTTGATGAACAAAACACTTGATTACCAACGTCAACAATCCAAGCAATAGTCGAGGGGGAGTTTGTAGATACACGGATTGTGACTAGTTGCTTTGGATTAACAATAAAAGTGTTTTGTGTGTTTACGAAGGGTCGAAGGTAGGTTTTGCATGGGTCGAAGGAAGATATAAGTGGTCGAAGGGAGAAGACTGAAGACATGTTCTTGGTTCGAGCTTTGAAGAAGGTCGAAGGAACACATTCGACCATGTCGATGGGTCGAATGTGCAGTAGTATATAAGTTGGAAATTTTGTTTAGTTATTAACTTTTGCCATTTCAGTGAGTGTGTTGAGTCTAGGTTTTCTCTCTGGGTCTAGAACTTTCTGAAAGTAATTTATTTCATTGTAAACCTAATTTGTAAGCAAAATTAACAAGTTTATTAATGAAATGGATATTGAAAAGGTGATTGATTGTGTTTGATTAGATTCGTATCATTTTGTAAACAATCTAGGGTTTCCGCACCTGGATTTGTTAGACTTGTATGATCATATAACTCTTTTTATCAAAACCGGTCCTCAACAAACAGGATTGTGAGTTTTGAAAGAATATCTTATGTGAAATAGATCGATTATAATCTGTTGAGTGTGAGTCAAATTTGTGATAAGAAGTTCTCGGTTTTCTATGATGATAAATCTTGCTACATACTCAAACCCAAATTCGTCAGACCAACAGAATGGATCATGTTGAAGGCTCCAAGAGTGAATAATTTTTGCATTTTTGATATGAGCAAGGCAACCACGACACAGGGGCAAGTCATGTGCTTTCTATCCAAGGCTACGGAAAAAGAATCAATCATGTGGCATAGGAGGATGGGGCATATTCTCCTGAGAAAAATGAACCAGTTGGTGAAAAAACGGACTTGTTGAGGGCGTGAATGTAAAACATTTTCATCTAAATGACAAATGTGTAAGTTGCAAGAAGGGGAAACAACACAAACAGTCCCACAAACACAAGAAAATAAATTATGTCGAACTTCCACTTGAACGTTTACACATGGACCTATTCGGACCAGTTAAACGTAAAAGTATCAATGGCGAACTTTATTGTCTTGTGGTTACTGAGGATTTGTCTAGATTTTCGTGGGTGATGTGCATGCAACACAAGAGTGACACGTTTAGCAATCAGAATGTTCTGTTTACCGGACTGGAGAATATACATGGGTTGAAGAATAAGAGAATTCGTAGTGACAATGGCACAGAATTCAAGAATTCTCAAATGGATGCATTGTGTGACTCAAAGGGTATTCATCACGTATACAGTGCACCATATACCCCGCAGCAGAACGGTGTTGTAGAGAGAAAGAACAGGACTCTGATAGAAGCGGCACGTACCATGCTTGCAGATTCTAATCTTCCAGTAATGTTTTGGAGTGAAGCCGTTCGTGCAGCATGCTACACACTGAATAGTGTGTTAACGGTGAAGAAGTTTGGCAAAACTTCTTATAAACTGCTTAACAGACGAAAGCCAAACTTGGAGTTTCTAGAAGCTTTCGGGGCACCATGTTTAATGTTGAATCCTACTGAGAAGTTCGCACCTAAAGCTGAAGAAGGTTACTTTGTGGGGTACGCGACACCATTAAAACGCGTATTCAACAAAAGAACCAAATTGGTTGAAGAGTGGGCAAATGTTGAAGTCCAACGTTACACTCAAAACTCTCAAGGAACTGGGCCCGACTGGATGTTCGATTATAAAGAATTATTTGATTCTTTTAATCTAGAAAGCTTGGTTGAAGAAGCTATTTTACGTTTATATTACGAGTGTGAGAATGCAGTAACTTCACCATTAGTGCGTCCGATCACCGTAACTCCTTCTGCAACAACTTCTAATGATGCCAGTGCTCCTGTTAATGAAGAGGAAGTTTTTCAAGAAGCCTCTACAACTCTTGATTCATCTGAGTCTGAAGACAATGATGATGTTTTCAGTGATGCTATTTTAGAACAAGCTACGGTAACACCACCGGTGAACCCTAATCCAGATGGTGCATCTTCATCTAATACGGGTAATGATGCAACATTTCGTATATTCAAATTATGTATGTTCCATTATTCTATCAATAAAACGTTTCATTTTGACATTTTTGTACGTTTAAAAATATTTTGCGACACTTTTGAACTTATATAACCATACTATAAGCATACGATAATACTATAATTATGAAATAATTGCTAAAAAATGAAACGCGTGGACCGGGACTCGAACCCGCGTCCACAGCCGGCTCTCTACACAAACATCCCCAACCATCTGGGCTACAGCCCACGTTGTGCTTGATTTCTAACCAAAACAAACATAACCCTTCCTTGTTTACTGCACAGTTGACTTGTGAAAGTCCCACTGCGAACCAATCATTCCAAAATCAACACAATCCGCGTTTTTGAATTACAATTCGTTTATGGTAAGTATTGACCGACCTATCCTGTTTATTCCCCACGCCAATCTTAGTTAAAACATTCCAAATTCGAGCTCAATCACGCGTATACGACTTTAATACGGGTCAAATTTCCAAACTTACGAGTACGAATGTTTAGTATAATATAATGCCTCCTTTCCAAGCTCAAACCATCGATAAACAATTCCCTATACTCAAAATATTCTAAAACTCCTCCTAATCTGCGTATTTTGATTCGTTTGACTTTTCCCATTGACCGGCTCGATTCGTAGCTCTAAACACTGTAAATACTAATTTTTTTGTTGTTTTTGTTCATCGGCCTCACACAAACAAAAGCCCCAACATTACAGAGGCTATTGATTTCTGTTTCGATCGATTAGAAAGCTAGGGTTCATCTTGTTTGATTTGGGGATAATGCCATTCTGCAGACATCTTTTAAATTTATTTTGAAACAAAAACATTAACCAACTGATCCACATATTAGTTTGTAATGCATGTTGGTTTAAAAACGTGAACCGGCTTTAGGCTTGGGTTCAATCCATGGCCACTGCTTTTTATTTCTAAACCATTTATTGAAACAAACCAAGAAGCTTATATAATTAATTGGAATCAACAATAATCATTCTCAGGGCCCAGACCAATTGGTCTGGGCTTGTGATTTAAAACACTGACTCGGCCAAGGACCCGGGTTCGAGTCCTGGCACAGACAATCTTTTTTTTTAGTTTCTTTTATACTTATATCTTATATATTCTTTTAAAAATAGTTTTTAAATACTAAAAATGCTTTATAAATTCTATAAAAATTATTTTATGCTAATCTGATGATAAAGTTTATTGTACAATTTTTAGTTTTACAAATATCATTTATTTAATATATAATATATATTACAAGTTTATTCAATTATAATTTTAAAATTCTATAAAAATATCTAAACAATTTTATAAAATCCCACAAAAATTATTTTGAATTTATGAAATAGTAAAAATTTCAGAAATAAAATTTTATTCTAGAAAACCGTTTATTTAATATTTTTAATTAATTTTTGTTATTTTAATCATAAATAAATCCTAATAAATTCATTTTTCACTATTTTCATACCAAAATTTTACATAAATTATTTTTTTCATTTAGAACAGAATTATAAATTTTAATTTGATATTTCATTATTTTTAATATTTTAGAAACTAAAACTATATTTTGACAAATAAAAATAAATATATTAAATATTCAATTTTTGAGAAAATAATTTTATAAAAATTATTTTCATATTTAAAACCTGATGATATGGTCATCCTTAATCAAAAATCTACAAATAGCCTTTTATTTAATTATTTTCCAAATTTTCCTTTATTTATTAACTATTTATCTAATTAACGATTAATAAATTATCAATCCCCAAATTAGGAACCCTAGAACTACTTGTAGACTAGAAAACTTAGAATTTTAAGTTTCCCCATTACTTAATTATAGCCTTATAAATAGGGTGATATTTGAACCCAAGAGCCACAATTATTCTATATCAAGGGACTCAATGCACTAAGGTGAGTTTACATAGCCCGTTTTTCCTTTTCACTATTTTGGGTTGAAACATGTTACAATATCAATTTACAATTCAACATAAGTGTCTATGTGTTATTCTATGTTGCATTATGTCTTAAACATTGCTAGGGTAAGCACAATTAGTCTAGCAAAATCATTAACATTGATCCAGCCGACGATATACAATGATAGATCTATTGGACTGACAACCCCACCCAGATACGTGTACATCCAGTTTGGGTAGCGTGGGTGATTGTTATCGAACATATAACAAAATCGAGTGAACCATGTACGTATGGGATGGACCACAATATTCTAGTCACAAGGTTTGATTATGCACCTGATTTACCTAGTAGTTTTGTTTTTACATATGGACTAGACTTACCATGGCACTCGAATTGTACAAGTTTTTATTCAATATTTAAACCTATGTAAATCTCACCAACTTTTGTTGACCCAAAAATATATTCAAAATTAAAATGTTTCAGGTAACAATGAAGCTGAGGCTTAGAGTATGCTTGAAGGATTATTATGAAGTTATTTGAAGTTGTTTGCTTTATTTCATGTTATGTACTAGAAGTTTTGGATTTTTGACAATGTTTCATTTGGATATTTATGCTATGAATAAAGTATTTAAAATTTCAATATATACCATGTGCTACTGAACAATCATTCATACGTGACACCTCGATGTTTCCGCCATCGGTTGGGGTGTTACAGATTGGTATCAGAGCCTTGGTTATAGGGAATATAGTTATTAGAAAATTAATCTAGACTATAACCTTAGGGATTTAAACCAATACTTGCTTCTCTTATTTGTAACCCTAATTGCTTCTTTATTCTTATCCCTATCCTACACCCTATGATACCCTAGCCTTACAAGTTGTGTACTCTTATTCGTCTGCTGCAATCCTGATCCACCTTTAGATTAATAGGACAAAATCCTCAAGTTTAGCCTGAACCACCTTGGATCTCGTTGAAGTTCTAGATTTTAATAACGAACACGTGCAATCTGGAAGGGTGAACGCCTGTATTCTGAGTTTTCTGTCTAGGACTGACATTGCGCATATACCCCAATCAGACGAGGGACCTGGATGCCTACCTGGGAATTCTCGGGATGAGTGTTCACTTATAGGCTAAAACATGTCTTCACTATATTATTAGAATCTAGAAGCTTTGATAAGTCAACGTTTTCGTTTATTCGTTTTAATTAATGAATAAATGATTACATTCCTTATATTATCTCATTATCCTTGATTCATCCTATGTCTCATTGAACCTTCATTGTGTCTCTTACAGATCATGCCTCCTCGTCGTAGCACTCGTCTTAACAATGACAACGAACATGATGGTGATAGCAACAACAACAACAACAACAACAACAACAATAATAACAACAACAACCATGGCAATGATGTCCAACTCGTTGCGATCATTTCCTAACAACTGGCTCAACAAATAGCAACTTCGGTTCCCAACTTGGTGGCTCAAGTCATCCAAATGAATGGAAACGGCAATGGAAATGGAAATGGAAATGGCAATGGTAATGGGAATCATAATGGGAATGGAAATGGAAACGAGAATGCTCACCCTATTTGCACCCTCAAACACTTCAATACTTGCAACCCTCCTAAGTTTAGCGGGGACGAAGGAGCCACTGGTCTCCTTCAGTGGTTCGAGGGTATCGAAAATACCTTCATTAATAGCGAGTGTCCCAATAACCTCAAAGTTCGCTATGCTATGAGTGTCCTCCACAAGCGGGCACTCACATAGTGGAACGAAGAGAAAAGGACTCGCGGGGCTGAAGTCGCACTGGCTATGACTTGGGGGCAAGTTAAGGAAGTTATGATGGTGTATGTGCGTGAAAGGATCGATAACAAACAAAGATTGATCAAACAAGTTAGTTTCAGGTGCGGAAACCCTAAAACTATCACAAAATAATAATCAAACAGATTCAAACACACAGATCATCATTTTCAAACGTTTTCATTAATAAAACACTTGTTTACACGTTGAAATATAGATACAATCAAGGTATGAACGAAAAACAAGTTTAACAAAACACTAGAGAGAGTTTCTGAAAGTGCAGGGAATAATAATGATCAAAAGTTGCATTCAAAAATCAAACTTGTCTATTTATAGACTGCACATTCGCCCAAACTGTTCATGCGAATGTGCAGGTTCGCCCACATCAACTGGTCGAACCAAGTTCTACTATAATCTAATCTTCATTCGTCCAAACAATCTTCCTTCGCACCTTTCAGTCTTCCTTCGCACCCTCTAATCCACTCCTTCGCACCATCGATATCAACAAAACAAAATGTGTTGTACAATCCAAAGCTTTAGTCGCACTTTTGCATCTACAAACTCCCCCTCGACTATTGCTTGGATTGTGTTCGTCGTTGTTCGTCCATCCTTTTGTTCCACAGTCTGATATGTCTTTGAATCTGCTGTTCTCTTGTCAACACCGGTTCATGAAATTGTTTTTGTTTCTTCGTTTTCAGCTCTGGCACCTTTTGCTTCTCCACAAACTTTCCCAACTTCTCATCATAATCACATCCAACATTGATATCAAACGCAAAGCATAGAAATACCACACGTTGGTACTTTCCTGCTTGCTCAGCATCTTTTGCATCTGAATAGATCGGATTATAGAATAGCATGATGATATCCTCATGTGAACAGTTTATCAACCACATGGGATCAAAGATATGCACTTTCTTGTAATTCGTCTCTCCATCCTTCAACACAATCACGGCCTCTGCAATCTTCCAATCATAATACCACCAGATGAAGTCTTTGGCAAAGTGTTGCGGAATAGGCATCAAAGGTATCTTTTTCAACACTTGCGGTGGTTTGTATTTTAAAGTCACCTTGGGCGTACCAGTTATCAAATCAATATCCTTCTTATGAACAATTCGCTTTGGATATTGTGGTGTAAACAAGTCCTACTTAGTTCGGCTTTCCCTAGTCATCTTCTCAGCAAAATACGTAATCTGACTATTTGACGCTCCCGTTAAACGGTGACGACAAATGTCTCTGATTGCCCAATAAGGAAGGGTCTTCAAGTGATGAAACTTCTCGAAATACAGAATCCCTTTCTCCCATTTTACTGCGAAGCATCTTAACTCTTTAACAAACTTCCAGGCCAATGCACGACCTTTGAAAATCCTATTGTGAAGTTTGTAAAAGCTTCCTTGAATGTCAGGTTTTGGACGATTGTTTTCCTTTTCTTTCAACTTCTTTAACAACTCTTTTAAACTTTCAGACTGCTCGAACCGTGGCTTGTTATGCCCTTTAAAGATTTCATCTTCAAAGATTTTGCTCTTTTCTTTTGCTAGCTTCTCGGCATGGTTTAGCAGTTCGTCTGAGAAAGAAAATCCACAATCTTGATCTGTCCTGAAATATTGTGGATACTCTTCGCTCGTAATATCTTCCATTTCGACTTCCTCGAATGCAGGAACATCACGATCATCCGAATGATTTCCAGCTTCTTTCTCAGGAATCTTAGGAATAAAGTTATCTGCAAGTAATTCTTCCAACGTCTTACCTACTTGCTTTGCTAAACCTTCAAGAATTTCTTTCGAAATAGCCGCAGAAACTTCCCCATCCTCAAGATCAGGGTCATCATACTCCAACTCGAATAGTTTATTGTTAGATTCAAATATTTCTGGGAACCTGCTAGTCATGTCGATCGTCCAGACTCGATCAGTGAGCATCTGGCGATACTTGTTCTTATCATCTTCAGACAGTGACTGCAATTTCTCGTTCCAGAAGATATCTTCATCAACATTCTCACCAGGAGCTTTAGAGCTCGATTCACCACCCTTATCTGAGTCACGTTTCTCGTACGTAAACTTATCAACGTCATCATCATCATCATCACTACTATCATCAAATGCAGAGCCGTCTCCATCACTCGAACCATCATCCGATCCTCCATCATCCTTATCATCCTTCTTCTTCTTCTTTGTATCGTTACCAGCATCTCATCAAGTTCATCATCTTTTTCTTCATCAGTTAGTTCATAATCAACTTGATCTTCTTCTCTTTCTTTGTCTATTTCACCAGCTTGAAGTTGAGGAGCTTGAGAGTACAAGTTCTTGATCAGATCATCCATATGCTTGTTACTCTTTTTCAGCTGTTTGTTCTCCTCCTTCAAGACTATGATCCTTCTGGTGTTACGTTGCTCATGCTTAAGCAACTTCTTGTTTTCTCTCTTCAATCTCTTAATTGTCTTCTTCAAGGTCTCATTATCATCTGCCGATGTGACTACGACTTCCAACATTTTCTTATCATTAGACTTTAACTGCTCAATCTCCGTCTGTTGTTTGTTAATCAAATTCATCATATCAGACAGTCTCTGATTCACAGCAGTCATGATGTCACTATCCACTGATACTTTTGTCTTCTTTGGTGGTTCAACAGCATCAGGTAATTTACCTTTTCTGATCTTCTTTAGCACATTATCCAATGCTTCATTCACATCATCCATTGGAATTTCTTCAGTTTGTGGTGTGCTAGATGTTGTTGCAGTCTTCTGTTTCTTATGAACTGGTGCAGTAACCGGTGATTTAGAACTTGTAGCTGGTGGCAGTTTCTTACCAGCTATCAAAGATTCTATTTCTTTTTTCTCTTAATGCTTGGCTTCTCCTGTTTCTTCTTCTCTTTTCTAGCAGCTTGCACAGGAGATCCAACAAACGTTTCATCAACATTAAAACCCAGATCTTCTACATCAACAGGAATTGGGCTTTTGTTCCCTTGATCTTCTTCTCTTTGGCTAGCAGACGCACCAGCCTCAGTGGCCTTGGGCATGGTCGTCTCTACCGTCTCAGCATCAACATTCCATTGTTCTTCCTCTATCGTCTCTTCTGAATCAATGGACGCTTCATCAAATATGTGCAAACCCTTTTTCGCCATACTCTTATTTCTTCTCTGAGTATTTTTCTTCTTCTCTGGTTCAGAAACCTCAATTCTTATCTCTTGTTTCTTTGTCTTACCACTCTTAGCGCCTACATTCACAACTTGTCTCTTGCGCTTAGCGTCAGGATCAACATGATGTAAAGGATTATCAGCATCAGAATCACTGTTAACATTCCTTACAAGCCCCTCACCCGGATCTGTGTAATCCACTCTAGCTAGATGTCCAAACAAACGTCTAACTGGAGGACGTTCTTCAACAGACAAACCCTTATAAGCTTTCATTCTAGCTAGTGTATTCAGTGACATGTGTTCCTGAACAACAATGTGTTTAGGATCTCTCTTCAGCTCTTTGTACTTGTGATCGAATATCATTTGAAGAAAACGAGGATACAATAGAAACTTGAGATTCCTCGTGCCGTTAACAGGCTCCAGTAAGTGAGACATCAGCATGCCAGAAACATTGAACGGTTTGTTCAATACTAAAGCAACCATCATCGAACTGATGCTCTTCCTCATTAAGTCATAACCTCCCGCAGCAGATCCGAAAACGTGAATTAAAACATGTGCCAGATACTTGAATTGTGGGCACAGTTTTCCTTTATGCAACGAACCGTCAGTGATTGGTCCGTTATACTTCATCCTGAGAAAACACTTTCGTTGATCCATGAATGTAAACTCCTTTGGATCTTTCGGATCATCATTCAGATTCAGTGCTTCCCTCAAATCTTCTTCGCAAACAATGACTCGTTGTCCCTGAATTTTGCTCGTCAAGCAAGATTCGCACTTCCAGAAATCTAGTTTAGCATTAGACCAGAATTTCTGTATCATATCTCTGTAGATCACTGTCGGCGTAGCAATGGCATCAATTACCCTGCTTCTTTTCAAAAACTCAATGATGCCGACGAATTCAGTGTGCTTCTTCACGTCTCCGAGATACGCACAACAGTTGTGCGCGTTCTCAAAATCTAGCTGTTTAGCAGGCTGTGATGAGGATCCTGCTTGTTCCGTCGTCTTCTGTTGTTCAGTCATTTTTAGATCTGCAAAACAAACAAAAACACATGTTAAAAATCGACAAAACATCAAATTGAAAATTTTTGGTCAAAAACTCCTCCTTCGCCCAAACGGGGGTACGAAGGTGGTTTTCCATAGGTACGAATGAGAATCAAAAGGTACGAATGTATTGATTTTGATAAAATGTTTCATTCGCCCAAATAATTCTCTTTCACCCATTTCATTTTCTTCCTTCGCCCATTCGAACTGGTCGAAGGAACCAGTTCATGTTTTTGAAATTTCAATTTTGAAATCTAATCATTCTGAACATGTCCATTTGATTGTATTCAAGCCTAATTATGCCGATAAACATCTTTAAACCAACAGTTTCAACAATTATAGATTGTGTTTGTGTTTTCACCCAAAAACTAGGGTTTAAACCATGATTCATTAATCTGTCAAGTTTTAAACCATGTTTTTGATTATTTCTCCCCCTAAAACACACACACAATAAACCCTAAGCATCAATTATGATTATTATGTTGTTTTTAAACAAGTTTGGACAGTTAGGGCTCGTAAACTAAAACAGGGATTAGATCCTTAAATCCTTGATGTTTACCTGTAAAAGTGATAGCAAACTGATCAGTGTTAATGCACGAACACAATGGAATGATTTTAAACAAACAAGCAATAAGGTGAGGTTAGGATTAAAAATCTGGAAAAAATTATGAAGGGTTCGAATGAAGAGATGGATATATATAGGCATGTCCCTTCGCCCGTTTTAGTCATACGAAGGAGAAGCTTTTGTCTCCTTCGACCCTATTGAAAGGGTACGAATGAGGCTAAAAGGGTTCGAATGAGAAAAGTTCATGAACACTCTCCTTCGCCCAACAAAACATACGAATGAACAAGTAAAATCCCACATTCGACCAAACGAATGGGCGAATGAGAATTGGGATTTTTGAAAATTTTCCAAATCTCAAAAACGAGTCCCGGTCCAATTATTTTCCAACTTTTAAGCATCCAACATTCATGTTTTCACATTTTAAAAGTTACAAAGCTCAAATGGTGTATCAAGGTTTAGAAAATCGACATCAACCACCATCAGTTATCAAAAATAAGATGAAAAAGAAAAATCTTTTTGGATTTTCTAAAGTTTATGCTAAAACACACCTAAAATCCTTTTGAGTTTTGTAATTTTTGACGAGAAAATAAAATGCAGAAATGTAAATGAAAAACTGTAAATGTTTTTGGGATTTCCGGTAAAGGGATCATATCAGTTTTTGAGAAATCTGATCACACCGTTGATCTTTTTGAAAATTATAATCATTAAAGACAATGTGTGATCTGGCAATTGCTGATATTGTGATCCACATAAACTCACATGCAGACTTTTGTGCAGTGCTTTATACTGATACTGATATTTATAGTATAAACGCAATTGTCTGTGGTTCCCACACACACGACATACTCCCGTATCAAGAAGTAAATGCACAAAGACTCATTGTAAAGCGTGATTATGCTTTTGTCGTCTGTAATTGTACAAGATATAATGCATAGAGGTATACAGGTCAGCAAATTAATGCAGCAAAGTAACATATGCACTATACCAGGTTGAGGACTGATATTAATCATGATTTGCATCAATGATCAATACGATGTAATAGATAATCTTTGATCATCATATAACATGGAAAGTTCCTCAATTCGGTAACTTTAGGATTTGGCATATAGCTCTTTTATAAAGACACCCTGTCTGATCTAGGTCCGTAATGACTTACAGCAGAAGATCAGAGAGGCTATCCCCAGACAACTAATAACATAACGACCCTAAACCTCCGAGTTTTGTACAGATACCCTATCAAACGAAATTACGGTACTAAGACCATATGCCCATGAGGAGTTCATCCACACATCAATTCGTTTGATATGTATGTATCAGGCACGCAGTAATAGGTCTACGAAGCCTATCAGCACATCGCACAGACTCAGACACACGCCCTATATAGCATTGCATTATTTAGAATGTGTCAGATCCCCACTGATGTACTATCATTTCCCTTTATACTCCAGGAAATCATTTTAGAATTTTCTGATTTTTATAGATTTTCGAATTTACTGTTTCCAAGGATAAGCTGGAGCATTTCAAATATGTGACTGCCCAGATATCGTTTGTTCACAGAAATCTGACGGCATTAATCTAAGGGAAGAAGATATAGCAGTCAACAAAGAAATTTTTCAATTTTTATGGATTTTTAAATTTTTCAATGTTTTTGTATTTTCGAAATTTTTCTGAAAAGCAGTAAAAATTTAAACTAAAAAGTGATAGACTGAGGTGGTGATCAGTCCTGTTTTTCTTTAATACCATTAGCTTTTAAAAGATAATCAAATCTGGATTTGTCAAAAGCTTTGGTAAAAAGATCTGCGCGTTGGTAATCAGTGTGGATTTTGACCATATCGATCAACTCTTTAGCATAACAATCACGGATAAAATGATATTTAATCCGGATATGTTTAGCCTTTGAGTGATTTACTAAGTCTTTTGTTAATGCGATTGCGGCTTCATTATCACAGTAAATAGGGGTTTTAAGAAATTGCAAACCGTAATCCACCATCTGCTGTTGGATCCAAAGAACCTGTGAGCAGCAGCTCGATGCTGAAACGTATTCTGCTTCACATGTGGATAGTGCAACTGCGGTTTGTTTCTTGCATTGCCAGGTCACGAGCCTGCTCCCCATAAACTGACATCCAGCCGTTGTGGATTTGCTGTCTTTGTCACAGCCGCCCCAATCTGCATCACTAAAAGCGATTAGGTCAAAATTATCATCATGAGGGTACCAAAGTCCTTTCGATGGACAACCCTTCAGATATCTAAGGATACGCTTGACAGCTGCAAGATGACTCTGTTTCGGCTTCGATTGATATCGCGCACAAAGACATGTCGCAAACATTATATCAGGTCTTGACGCTGTGAGATACATCAGAGATCCGACGATTGCTCTGTATGTAAATGGATCAG
Source organism: Ambrosia x helenae (assembly GCA_030844895.1). Taxonomy (NCBI): domain Eukaryota; kingdom Viridiplantae; phylum Streptophyta; class Magnoliopsida; order Asterales; family Asteraceae; genus Ambrosia; species Ambrosia x helenae. The sequence goes on from CM061223.1 coordinate 55,078,157, forward strand.
TCAGCTCCCCCTTAAGGTCAACTCCAATCCCGTGATTGGGCTGTATCGGGGTATCCATCGGCTTCGAATCATCCATCTGGAATCGGCTCAAGACTTCAGAAACGTATTTCGTCTGGTGAATAAAGATCCCCGTTGGTCTTTGCTCCACCTGCAAACCGAGGAAAAACTGCATTTCTCCCATAGCGCTCATTTCGAACTTTTCCTGCATAACTTGTTCAAATTCCCTGCACAGAAGTTCGTTAGTTGACCCGAATATAATATCATCAACATAAATTTGTACAAGAAGCAAATCATCTCCTGCTCGTTTTGTGAACAGTGTGCAGTCTACCAGTCCGCGTTTGAATCCTTTCGAGAGAAGATACGTGCTCAGCTCCTCATACCATTGTCTCGGAGCCTGGTGCAACCCGTAGAGAGCTTTGTTTAACACATAAACCTTATCCCGGTGAATAGGGTCCTCAAAGCCTGGCGGTTGACCTACGTAAATTTCCTCTTTGACCACACCGTAAAGAAAAGCGCTCTTTACATCCATCTGATACACCTTAAATTTCTTCCATGATGCAAACGCGAGGAACATTCTGATAGCTTCCAAGCGTGCAACCGGTGCATAGATTTCATTGTAGTCGATTCCTTCAACCTGATGAAAACCTTGAACGACCAAACGAGCTTTGTTGCGCACTATGACTCCTCTGTCATCCTTCTTGCATTTAAACACCCATTTGGTTCCAATTTTCTTTCTTCCAGGGGGTAAATCTGTCAGGGTCCATACACCAAGTTTCTGGAATTGTAATAACTCCTCCTGCATTGCTTCCACCCAGGCGTCATCCAAAAGAGCATCCTTGTATGTCCGCGGCTCGACCTGCGAAACATAACAAGCAAATGACCAGTCATTTTGAAAACCAGATTTCTGAATTTTGGCATATAAAGCAAGGTTGCCAATGTTTTCTGGTGCTTGAGCATTTCTCAGCTGCCCTCTTGTCATCACACTGCTACCAGGATCACCAATAACCTGTTCAAGCGGGTGTATCCGATGTATCCGAGATTCCGGATAATCAGGTACTTGTACTCCTGTTTGAGTTGTCAAATTCTCTGTAGAAACCAGATCATTACCCACATTCGATGTTGAAGCATCAGTATTAGATGGGTTCACTGGTGGTGTCACTGTAGCGTTGTCCAGAATAGCTTCACTTGTTGCATCATCGTCTTCGTATTCTGATTCGGATGAATTAAGCGATGTAGAAGCCTCTTGGAACACCTCTTCTTCCAACACAGGAGCAGTGGTATCATTAGAAGCTGTTTGGGGGTTTACCGTGATCGGACGCACTAACGGTGAAGTTACGGCGTTTTCGACCTCGTAATATAAGCGAAGTACAGCTTCTTCAACCATGCTATCTAGATTGAATGATTCAAAGAAGTCTTTGTAATCAAACATCCAATCTGGTCCACCACCCTGTACATTTTGTGTGTATCTTTGAACTTCGACGTTAGTCCACTCCTCGACTTTTCTAGTTCTTTTGTTGAATACCCGTTTTAATGGGGTTGCATATCCAACAAAATAACCTTCTTCAGCCTTTGGTGCAAACTTCTCTGAAGGATTCAGCATTGTACATGGGGCACCAAATGGTTCTAGATACTCCAGATTCGGCTTGCGTCGGTTCAACAGCTCATAAGAAGTCTTGCCAAACTTCTTCACTGTCAACACATGGTTAAGAGTATAACATGCCGCGTAAATGGCTTCATTCCAGAACATGACTGGAAGATTTGAATCCGCAAGCATAGTTCTCGCCGTCTCTATAAGAGTCCTGTTCTTTCTCTCTGCGACACCGTTCTGTTGGGGTGTATACGGAGCACTATATTCATGATGAATTCCTTTGTTTGCACAAAGATCCTCCATCTGAGCATTTTTAAACTCCGTCCCATTGTCACTCCGGATTCTTTTGATCTTCAGACCATATATATTCTCCAGACGTGTAAACAGAACCTTCAAATTGTCAAAAGCGTCGCTTTTCTGATGCAAGCACATTACCCATGAAAATCGTGAATAATCATCAGTCACCACAAGACAGTATAACTCCCCGACATGACTTTTACATCTGACTGGACCGAATAAATCCATATGCAAACGTTCAAGTGGCAGCTCAACGGAATTAACGTTCTTTGGTCTATGGGATTGTTTGTGCTGCTTTCCCTTCTTGCAACTGATACACTTGTCGTTCAGATGGAAGTGTTTCACATTAACTCCCGTGACAAGTTCATTCTTCACAAGCTGATTCATCTTTCGCAAATGGATGTGTCCCATTCTCCTGTGCCACATAATGGATTCTTTTTCTGTAGCCTTGGAGAGGAAACACGTGACTTGGCCATGGGTGGTCATTGCTTTGGACATGTCGAGAATATATAAGTTGTTTACTCTCGGTGGCTTCAGCATCACCCACTCTTTTGGTAGCTCAAAACCAGGTTTCAAGATGTAGCAGGATTTGTCATCAAAATACACAGAAAATTGTTTATCACAAATTTGACTAACACTGAGCAAATTATAGTCTATCTGTTTCACGTAAGATATCCGCTCAAATGTTACGACCCCATTGCTTACACTACCCTCCATAGTAATGTAGCCTCCCTTATTACCAGCAAACGCCACATAACCTCCGTTAATGTTTTTGATGTCAAAGAGTAGCGTGAGGTCCCCTGTCATGTGACCAGAAGCTCCACTTTCAACAATCCATAGGCTGCTAACAGGGCCAGCTGGAGCTCCCTGCACATATAAAGTAGATCAATTAGTTCTTTCGGGGGACCCAAGCCTGTTTGGTCTTGGGTCTTTGAGCAGGTTGTTTCAAAGAGTCTTTTGAATCACAAACATCTTGGGTTACTTCAACCCCTTTCTTCTCACTAACAACTTTCTTTTTCTCATTCTTCTCGCTCTGTGAAGTAGAGGCTCCTTCAGATTCCTTAGATGACCAAGATTGCTCAGATCTTTTCAAGATCCGAATCTGAGATTTTGAATTCTCAGTCGGTTTCTTTACTTCTTCTTTAAAAGCAACTTTCTTGGTTACCTTCTCTGATTTAACAGAGACAGGTCCAACTGCTTGTTTTCCATTAAGTTTAGGAACAACCTTTTTATTATCAGCAGTTGAGTTCATCATAGGTTTCTTAATAGATTTATCAGTGGTCATCCGGTTGCGCTTATCATACATCATCGGACGGTTTTCCCTCTTGTTATAAAAATTGTTTTGATTATGATAAAATTCTTGCTCGGGGAAATGCCGTCGTTGTTGATAGCCGTAGTTGTCAACCGGATACTCATGATATTGCCTCATCTCCACCTCATGCCTTTTGTGTCGTACGTACGGGCAGGCGGCAAGTAAATGTCCCCGTTCCCCGCACTTATAACACGCACGGTATTCCTCATAGTTTTCCTTGATCGGCGACTTGGAAAAACTAGCAATGGGATATCGATCGACCATGCATTGTTTCCTTAAACTCTCAGGAGCTGGGTCCTTCGAGTAAGTCGGTTCAATAAAACTATTTTCTTTATGAACAGGCAAAACAAATTGTGTGACATTGACCTTAGTATCTTTATCCGAATAAATTTTGTCTAAGATCTCTTGAGGAATGTCATTGGTCCTTTCAAATTTTGGAAACCAAATCGTACTTTCCTGCCAGATCTTTTCTATTTTTGAATAATTGACAAACTTAATCGGATATTCATCATCTGATAAAATCTTATCGGAGCCTTGCATCTGATAGAAGATTTTGATAGGTTTATCACACGATTCATTGCTCACATCATTGGATTTTTCAGATTTAAGCTCATTTTTCTTATCAACCAGTTTTACCACATTTTTCTCAAATTTGGTTTCAACTTTCTTTTCAACCGGTTTTCTCACATTTTTCTCAACCTTCTTTACCTCTTTCTTTTCAAAACTCTTACCAACAAACTTTTCATTTTTCTTAACCTCATTTTTACGATGAGCATTTGCCATTGGATGAATGATCTGAGACGGTGAGACTGGCTCAGTAGTGATTATATGATTTTCATCAGGGATATCACTATCACTTTCAACCGTCTCAGATGGTTCATCTTCTTCATCTGAATCATCAGTAGCGACCACACCCTCACTAGTTCCCAGTACTGGTCTCACATCAGAATATGGATCCCCGACACTGGAAGTGTTAGGCTCATTTTCTGATGTTGAATCAGGATTGATTAAAGTCTCCGGTGGTATTGCATGTAAAGTGTGATTCTCAAACAATACCGGAGATGGGACTGACTTATAGTTTGCACTATTCGTCTGGGAGGGTTCTTCAATGATATGGTCGACTACATATGCTATGTGCTTGTAACTTTCTAATTTCTTGTTAACTTTTTCCGCAAAGCACTTGATGGTTGCCATTTCCAATTTAGTGTTTTCCATTTCATTGATGTAATTATTAATGGCAAGTTGTTTAATTGATAATGTCTTTTTAAGTTCAGACACATCCTTTTTATAACCATCAAGAACTTTGTTGAAATCTTTTAAGTCCTTTTGATAAATCTGACAATTGATTTTGGCACTCTCAAGTTGAACCTTGAGAAGCTTATTTTCATCAGTCAGTTTTTCAAAATCAGCACATTTATCACATTTAACACACGCTTGAGATTGAGTTTCAGAACTTACCGGCTTAGGAGGTTCTGTCATGGCCATCAAAGCGAAGTGAGCTTCCTTCCCTGCGAAGAATTTGGAGTAGTTAATCTTGGTGCATGCATCATCCACCATACATGACTTGCGGGTCATCAGGAAATCAGCTTCAGCTAACAGTTGGTCAATGTCATCATCTAGTGAATTCACACTAGTCTCTGAATCAGATTCACTCTCCATGTCCGAGTAAGCTGAATCGTCTTGGTCTCCAACATCAGTGACAGAATCAAGAATCATCCCCGATTTCTTGTCTTCACTCTCCACAATCATCTCCTCATTTACTTCCTCAATCTTCAACTCCGACACTTTTTCAATCACAACTTCTTCCTCCAACTCCTCATTCTCATCCAAACTCATTTGCTGTGCCACACATGCAACATTCCCAGCAGTAATCTCCTCCACCCCCAATTGCATACCAGTCCAGTCAAAACCTTCATCCTTTTGGATTACAAGTTCTTGATTTTGGTTATCAGTTTGGTTTTGGTTTTGTGTGTTAGGTGTAGAGATAGGAACTATAGTTCGATTTGGATTTTGTTGAGGTTGATTTTGAGTTGTGGATTGTCTGGTGTTGGTGTTTTGTTGACGGTTCTGATAAGTGTTTTGTGGTTGAAAGCTTGAGATGTTAGGATTGTTGTAAGACACTTGATTTTGGTTTTGGTTTTGTCTGTTTTGGTATGTAGAATTGAAAGGATTTCAGTTACCTTGCTGTGCTGGCTGTGTGCACTCTCGTTTAAAATGTCCCTTCTCACCACATTTGAAGCAAGTAACTTTTGCTTTGTTGAATCCGTATGTGGTGTTGGGAGATGTTGAGAGATCAGTTCTGCCAGTCTTCTGAATAAAGTCAGTGGCTCTCCTCATAATGCTTGCAAAAGCCCACTGAATGTCCATCAACTCCATCTCCTCTTTGTCGATTTGAGCGTAGTCTTCATTGGTGAGATTGTTGTTACCAATTTGACTCGCTACCAAACCGTTGTAAGAAGCAACCATTGCAGATACAAGAGCAACATGCTGTTGAGCAATTTCAATAGTCACATTGTTAAGGTTTGAGGTCTCTAACACAATCGGGTTTTGACTTGACTGTGCTTGAGTAATCTGCATCTGATTCATTTGAGGAGGATATTGTTGTTGTTGTTGTTTTTGAGGTTGACTTGATGTGTAGCATGCGGCTTGTTGTAATGGTGAAAATGGTGGAATAAAGTTTGGTGTTTGATAAGGTTGTTGTGTGTATGATGGTGTGTAGGACGAAGTTTGAGCAAGGTAGTTAATGGGTGATTTTGTTGGTTCAACAACATTAGACACACATGCTATGTGAGGTGCAACATTAGAAGTGGTGCTTGAAGCAGAAAGAGAGTTAGATGTACCACTCACATATAAATCAGGATTCTGTGGAATCTGAGCTCTCTTAGCTTTTCTCTTTTCCTCCATCTCTTTGTTTTCCAGCTTTTGGATAAACTCGTTAATAGTCCAATACTGGTAAGCATCCTTCTCCTTTAACACTTCGATGTGTTGGTTCCAGTAGGGTGGTAAAGCATCAGCAAATTTATCTACTAATTCCGACATTGGAATGCTGATCTCATAGCTCGACAATTTAGTGAGCAAATGGCAGTACCTTGGAACCAACTCTTTTAGGGTCTCAGTACCCATATAACTGAAATTTTTAAACTCCTTTCTAAGCTCTTCCATCCTTAGCTTTCTGGTCTTCTCATTTCCATCATGTCGATTTCTCAACATATCCCATAGTTGTTTGGATGTTGTGCACGATCCAAACTGATGCAATAGATCAGTGTTGATCGCCTGGGATAATTGAGAGAATGCTTTCTTCTCTATCGCAAACCTCTTCTTTTCATCATCCGCCAAATTCTCCAAAGGGATTGGTTCTCCAGTATTCTCCAGAATAGGAGCAATGTAACCCTTCACAATCATTTGCCATGCCTCGGCTCCCTCAAGTCCTTGTCCCTCAACATGGATCTTGAACTTAGTCTTCCAAGTATTGTACTCCTTCATGTCCATTAGCTTCGGTGGACGATTGCCGCTTCCAGAAGATAGATCATGAATAAGAGTGGATATAGTGTTGGTCGTCTGTGAATGGACTGCTGCTGCTGCGACTCCCCAATAGTTGTCAATCAGTTGTGGTAATGGTTGAACAACTTGTTGTGGAGCCGAACTAGTCATTGCCATATAATTGATCGGCTGTGATGGTTGACTAGTCTTCTGAGCTGCAATGGACCACGGATCTTGTGCTGTCTGCTGTTGTGGTGCTTGAGTAGGTCTAGGCGTTGTTGGAAAGTTCCACATCTTGTCCTGCAAACGATTAAACACGAAAAGATTAAAAATGTTTTAAAACAGGAAACTCCTTCGTATAAACGGACGTGCGAATGAGAAATATAGTTCTCCTTCGACCGTTTTTAATGGATACGAATGTGAACTAAACAACAAAATCTCCTTCGACCACTTGAGTCTCTCTTTCGACCGTTTTTCTGGCTCCTTCGACCGTTCGATCAGACGAAGGTGAAATAACTGGACGAATGTGAAAAATAAGCAATCAAAGTCTTCCTTCGACCACTAAAACACCTCCTTCGTAAACAAAATCACTCTTTCGACCCAAATGATTTCCACTTTCGACCAAACTCTCTCGTTCGACCCCTGTGATTTCAAAAACGGTTATTCTTTGAAAATCAGTTAATTTTGATCATGTTTTTCAAATGTTGATGGATTTTGATGATCTTAATCAGGTTTTGAATCGGATTTGATTTGGAACAACTTTAATAAAGAGAATTATCCGATTTAAACTTGAAATCAAGGTGTAATCGATCAAAATCTTATCACATCAGTTTGTTCATTGAAAACAGAAACTTTTTGACCAAAATTGGGTCCAAATCAACTGAGAGATTATTAATTTGTGGTTGTTTGATCCTAAATGGCTCTGATACCACTTTGTATGTGCGTGAAAGGATCGATAACAAACAAAGATTGATCAAACAAGTTAGTTTCAGGTGCGGAAACCCTAAAACTATCACAAAATAATAATCAAACAGATTCAAACACACAGATCATCATTTTCAAACGTTTTCATTAATAAAACACTTGTTTACACGTTGAAATATAGATACAATCAAGGTATGAACGAAAAACAAGTTTAACAAAACACTAGAGAGAGTTTCTGAAAGTGGAGGGAATAATAATGATCAAAAGTTGCATTCAAAAATCAAACTTGTCTATTTATAGACTGCACATTCGCCCAAACTGTTCATGCGAATGTGCAGGTTCGCCCACATCAACTGGACGAACCAAGTTCTACTATAATCTAATCTTCCTTCGCACCTTTCAGTCTTCCTTCGCACCCTCTAATCCACTCCTTCGCACCTTCGATATCAACAAAACAAAATGTGTTGTACAATCCAAAGCTTTAGTCGCACTTTTGCATCTACAGATGGCAGAGTTTTGTCCTCGTAATGAGATCAAGAAGATAGAGGATGAGTTTCATGTCCTGGTCCAGGACAGTGGGGAAAATTTGGCCTACAACACTCGTTTCCATGAACTGAGCCTACTGCTACCTCATAAGGTCACACCCCTACCTGTTTCTATTGAGAAGTACATTGGAGGTCTACCCATGTAGATTCAAGATACTGTATTGGGAAGAAATCCTGCCACTCTCGAGGAAGCCAAACGCCTAGCAGCTACTTTGACTGATAACCATGTGAAAAATGGTACTCTTTTTTGCAAGAATATAAAGAAAGCTGTTGCGAAGGATACTCCTCAACCTGCTGTCGAGATTAAGTCTGAGCCCTCAACCAACAAAATACGCAAGGCAAGAAATTTAGCGATGGTTGCCACTCCTCCACCCAAGAAGAAACCATATACTGGACCCCATCCTTTGTGTAACACCTGCAAGTATCACCACCCAACCCAAGTTCCTTGTCGTCATTGTACTAATTGTCAAAAGTATGGGCATCTCGTGAATGTTTGTCGAATTCCTCCTGCTAATGCCCCTGCTGCTCAAAATAACCCTGCTAGAAATGCTCCAGCTCCCAATCATCAAACTGATAGGCCTGCTCGTGGTCAGTGTTATGAGTGTGGCAGCCCAGATCATTATAGGAATACTTGCCCTAATCGTGGAAACCAAAACCGTAACCAGAATCAAAACCAAGGTGCTTGTGGTCGCATGTACAACATCAATGCTAATCAAGCTCGCAACAACAATGAAGTGGTTAATGGTACGTTTCTTGTTAATAACCATTATGCTTCTATACTATTTGATTCAGGTGCTGATAAGTCATTTGTGTCACCTAAATTTGAGCCCCTACTTAACATGCCCCAAACTAATCTAGTGGAACCCCTAGTGGTAGAAGTAGCTAATGGAAAATCTATCTCGATCGATTCTGTTATACGTAACTGTGTGTTGAACCTTGATGAACATACTTTCCATATCAACCTTATTCCTATGCATCTTGGGAGTTTCGATGTCATAGTAGGCATGGATTGGTTGTCAACTCATTGTGCTGAAATCTTATGTTTTGAGAAAGTTATTCATATACCTCTTGAATCTGGTGACATATTGAAGATCTATGGTGAGAAACCTTGTGGTGAACTTAAACTCATGTCTTGTACGACTGCTCAAAAATACTTACGAAAGGGGTATATGGCTTTCTTGGCTAACGTGATAGAAAAGAAAGACAAGGGCAAGAGTATCCAAGATATTCCAATCATTCGGGATTATCCTGAGGTCTTTCCAGAGGATTTACCTGGTTTACCTCCCACTCGTTAAGTTGAATTTAGAATCAACCTTGTTCTTGCTGCAAATCCAATTGCCAAAGCTCCTTATCGTCTTGCACCCTTTGAGATGCAAGAGCTTGCCAGTCAACTACAGGAACTCTCTGATAAGGGTTTCATTCGCCCCAGTTTTTCTCCATGGGGAGCCCATGTGTTATTCGTCAAGAAGAAAGATGGATCTCTCAGGATGTGTATCGATTATTGTGAGCTTAACAAACTCACCATCAAGAATCGTTACCCTCTACCTAGGATTGACGATCTTTTTGATCAACCTCAAGGAGAAACTTACTTCTCGAAGATTGATCTTCGTTCTGGTTATCATCAAATTAGAGTTCATGAGGAAGACATTCCCAAAATGACTTTTCGTACACGTTATGGTCATTACAAATTCATGGTCATGCCATTTGGATTGACCAACGCTCCTGCAGTGTGTATGGATCTAATGAATTGGGTTTGTAAGCCCTATCTTGACAAATTCGTGATCGTCTTCATTGACGACATTTTGATTTACTCCAAATCAAAATCCGATCACGAACAACATCTTCACTAAATATTAGATCTCCTAAAGAAGGAACAACTGTATGCCAAGTTCTCAAAATGTGAATTTTGGCTTAAGGAAGTTCAATTTTTGGGTCACGTCATCAATGAGAACGGAATTCATGTTGATCCTGCAAAGATCGAAGCTGTCAAAAATAGGAGTGTTCTTAGAACTCCAACAGAAGTTCGTTCCTTCCTTGGGTTAGCTAGTTATTATCGTCGATTCATTGCTAATTTCTCCAAGATCGTTGTTTCTCTCACTGCCTTAACTCACAAGGGTAACCCTTATGAGTGGGGACCAAAAAAAAAGAGGAAGCATGCGAGACTCTTAAGCAGAAACTTTATGAAGCCCCTATTCTGCCTCTACCTGATGGTAATTATGATTTTGTGGTCTATTGTGATGCATCGAATCAAGGTCTTAGTTGCGTTCTTATGCAACGAGGCAAGGTTATTGCTTATGCGTCCAGACAGCTCAAGGTCCACGAAAAGAATTATACCACCCATGATCTTGAATTGGGTGCAGTCATCTTTGCTTTCAAGATTTGGAGACACTACCTTTATGGCACCAAATGTGTGGTTTTCACAGACCACAGAAGTCTCCAACATATCTTCAACCAAAAGGATCTTAACATGAGGCAAGGATGTTGGGTTGAGTTACTTAACGACTATGATTGCGAGATTCGTTACCATCTGGCAAAGCGAACGTTGTGATAGACACACTCAGTCGTAAAGAGCGCATCAAACTTCATTGTGCAAGGACACGTACTGATCTTCAGGATCGTATCCTCCAGGCTCAACATACCTCAGTCACCCAATGTAACATGTACGAGGAAATGTCTTGTGGTGTTGAGACTCAACTCGAAACCAAACCTGATGTCCTACTTTATTTTCTCAATCGACTTTGGATCCCTGACCGTGATGATCTCTGCACCTTCCTTATGAATGAGGCTCATAAGTCTCGTTATTGATATTCCCAAATGATCTTGTTTAAGCCTTGAATTGATATAAAAATAGAGACGGGTGAATTTGAGCCAAGCACAAACAACTAATATAAGAAAGATAGATAGATATTGGATTGAACAAAGAGAACTTTCATTGAATGTAATAAACAAATAACAAGATAATCACCCACCCCGGGTGAGCTCCCCCGGGGTGGTGGCTCCAAATGCACACCCTTCTATGGTGTCTAGTGTCCTATTTATAGATCCTGAGCCTTGTCGTCCAAGCAAGCCGCCACTTGCTTGGAAAACTACTAAAATGTGTGAGTACTTGGCTGAGTACTTGCCTAAGTACTCAGTGTGAGTACTTGGCTGAGTACTTGACTAAGTGCTCAGCCCACTGTGTGAGCACTTGGAAAACTTGTTTGTAATTGATAACATCATTCTCTAATTTGACCCAACAATATTCCCCCGAGAATGATGCTATCAATTCTTCATATGATCCTTATTGATATATCTGACGCTGTCTTCAAATCTTCACAAATCGGCTAAACACCCAAAATCTTTCATTGTTGTTTTCCCCCGCAAATATAGACCCTCCTAATTAATTCGAGACTAAAACTCAATCAGCAACTTCCACGCCGTGTAAGCTTTACGCTCGATTGATCATCTCTACTATAATTGGCATGAGATAAAGGTTCAAACCTCCGAATGATTGAAGTAGTGTAAACGGCTTCATAGTCTAAGTGCTCAGCCCACTATGTGAGCACTTGGCTGAGTACTTGCCTAAGTGCTCAGCCCACTGTGTGAGCACTTGGCTGAGTACTTGCCTAAGTGCTCTGGGATGACACACACAAGTATGCAGCATCCGTACAGCTCTGCTAGAATAAGACAATCATGCACAACTCCCAAAAAGAATAATCATTATCCAATCATTGTAAACCCTAGGAGTCACAAATGCTCATTATCCGCCATCTTATTTCTTCATATAAGTGCTCAAAATTCATCCACGAACAAGTACTCAACATTCAAGATATGAAACAAGTACTGAAGATATGAAACAAGTACTCAAGATATGAAACAAGTACTCAACATTCAAGCATAAGTGCGCATAATTGAAGCATAAGTGCTCAAAATTAAAGCATAAGTGCTCAAAATTGAAGCATAAGTGCTCAAAATTGAAGCATAAGTGCTCAAAGTTCATCCACGAACAAGTACTCAACATTCAAGATATGAAACAAGTACTCAAGATATGAAACAAGTACTCAACATTCAAGCATAAGTTCGCAGAATTCATCCACACGTGAACTGAAAATTCATTTAAACACCATATTCAGCAACTGTTTTACGTCTCCGGCGGGTTTCGGTTGAAGATCCAATCACAACAAGCCTCAAACGAGCCAACCGTGGCTCTGATACCAATTGATATTCCCAAATGATCTTGTTTAAGCCTTGAATTGATATAAAAATAGAGACGGGTGAATTTGAGCCAAGAACAAACAACTAATATAAGAAAGATAGATAGATATTGGATTGAACAAAGAGAACTTTCATTGAATGTAATAAACAAATAACAAGATAATCACCCACCCCGGGTGAGCTCCCCCGGGGTGGTGGCTCCAAATGCACACCCTTCTATGGTGTCTAGTGTCCTATTTATAGATCCTGAGCCTTGTCGTCCAAGCAAGCCGCCACTTGCTTGGAAAACTACTAAAATGTGTGAGTACTTGGCTGAGTACTTGACTAAGTGCTCAGTGTGAGTACTTGGCTGAGTACTTGCCTAAGTACTCAGTGTGAGTACTTGGCTGAGTACTTGACTAAGTGCTCAGTGTGAGTACTTGACTAAGTGCTCAGCCCACTGTGTGAGCACTTGGAAAACTTGCTTGTAATTGATAGCATCATTCTCTAATTTGACCCAACAGTTATTCTATTCATCCTGGTGCTGACAAAATGTACCAAGATCTTCGTTATTCGTATTGGTGGCCTGGTATGAAGAAATATAGTGCTCTTGTGACACCCCAGGAAAATCCCACATCGGTCGTGGCCAGGAGAGATCCTTGGTTCATAAGTAATGTCTTGCCTCTTAAATCACCAACGTGTTTTGGGGCTTAATGTTAGTGGATGAGAGGAGAACTCCACAGTTAAGCGTGCTCAGGTGGGAGCACTACCAGGATGGGTGACCTCCTGGGAAGTCTCCACTTGGGCAACCAAAAACAAATCCGTGAGCTTTGGATGGGCAAAGCGGACAATATTGGTGGTGAGAGGGGCCGGGTGTTACAGATGGTATCAGAGCCACTCCTGTGCCGTTCGGGATGGTGGGTGCATACCTCATCAGGGACGATGAGACTCTAACAGAGGGTGAATGTGACACCCTAGGAAAATCCCACATCGGCCGTGGCCAGGAGAGATCCTTGGTTCATAAGTAATGTCTTGCATCTTAAATCACCAACGCGTTTTGGGGCTTAATGTTAATGGATGAGAGGAGAACTCCACAGTTAAGCGTGCTCAGGTGGGAGCACTACCAGGATGGGTGACCTCCTGGGAAGTCTCCACTTGGGCAACCAAAAACAAATCCGTGAGCTGTGGATGGGCAAAGCGGACAATATTGGTGGTGAGAGGGGCCGGGTGTTACAACTCTCTTCATAGCAAAATGTCTCACTTGTTCCAAGGTCAAGGTTGAACAACAACGACCTTCTTATATGCTTGAACAACAAGAGATTCCTGTATGGAAATGGGGGAGCATAGCCATAGACTTCATCACTAAACTCCCTCGTACACCCAAAGGTTATGACGACATTTGGCACAATCATTGATCGTTTAACCAAGTTAGCCCATTTCTTACCAATTGGTGATAAATATTCTGTGGAAAGGTTGGCAAAGATGTACATGAATGAAATTTTATGTCGCCACGGTATACCTTTGGACATCATCTCTGATCGTGATGGTCGTTTCACCTCTCGCTTTTGGAAATCTTTACAAGATGCTTTGGGTACCAAGTTAAACTTGAGCATTGTTTATCACCCTCAGACAGATGGTTAGACTGAACGAACCATCCAGAAACTTGAGGATATGCTCAGGGCATGTGTCATTGATTTTGGTGGCGCATGGGATTCTCATCTTCCCTTGGTTGAGTTTTCATACATCAGTTATCATGCTAGCATTAACATGGCTCCTTTCGAGGCACTTTATGGTCATAAGTGTCGTTCACCTGTCTATTGGACTGAGATTGGTGAAGCCTAGATCACTAGTCCTGAACTGATCCAGGAAACCACAGATAAGATTCAACTGATCCATTATAATCTTCTCAAGGCTAGAAGTCGACATAAGAGTTATGCTGATAAACGTCGAAAGCCCTTGGAATTTCAAGTCGGGGACTTTGTGCTTCTTAAGGTATCTCCTTGGAAGGGAGTGATTCGCATCGGGAGAAAGGGGAAACTAGCTCCTCGTTATGTGGGTCCATTAAAATTGCTTGATAGGATTGGAAAAGTGGCTTACAAACTTGATCTCCCACCTGAGCTAAGCAATGTTCACCCAACTTTTCACGTTTTGAATCTCAAGAAATGCTTAGCAGATGAGAACCTCTATGTTCCTCTTGAAGATGTGCAAATCGATGAAACTATGCACATTATTGAGAAACCTGTTGAGATCATGGACACTGGAATCAAGAAACTCAAGCGCAGTCGCATCCCGATTGTTAAGGTTCGTTGGGAATCTAAACGAGGTCCAGAGTTCACTTGGGAACGCAAGGACCAGATGAAGTCTAAATACCCACACCTCTTCCCAGCAGATTCTCCAACTCCAACTTCGGGACGAAGTTCCTAAAAGTTGGGGAGACTGTAAAATTTCGTATTTTCAAATAATGTATGTTCCGTTATTCTATCAATAAAACGTTTCATTTTGACATTTTTGTACGTTTAAAAATATTTTGCGACACTTTTGGACTTACATAACCATACTATAAGCATACGATATAATACTATAATTATGAAATAATTGCTAAAAAATAAAACGTGTGGACCGAGACTCGAACCCGCGTCCACAGCCGGCTCTCTACACAAACATCCCCAACCATCTGGGCTGCAGCCCACGTTGTGCTTGATTTCTAACCAAAACAAACATAACCCTTCCTTGTTTACTGCACAGTTGACTCGTGAAAGTCAAACTGTGAACCAATCATTCCAAAATCAACACATTCCACGTTTTTGAATTACAAGTCGTTTATGGTAAGAATTGACCGACCTATCCTGTTTATTCCCCACGCCAATCTTAGTTAAAACATTCCAAATTCGAGCTCAATCACGCGTATACGACTTTAATACGGGTCAAATTTCCAAACTTACAAGTACGAATGTTTAGTATAAATTGATGCCTCCTTTACAAGGTCAAAGCACCGATAAACAATTCCTTATACTCAAAATATCCTAAAACTCCTCCTAATCTGCGTATTTTGATTCGTTTGACTTTTACCGTTGACCGGATCGATTCGTAGCTCTAAACACTGTAAGTACCAATTTTTTTTGTTGTTTTTGTTCATCGGCCTCACACAAACAAAAGCCCCAACATTACAGAGGCTATTGATTTCTGATTTGATCGCTTAGAAAGCTAGGGTTCATCTTGTTTGATTTGGGGATAATGTCATTCTGCAGACATCTTTTAAATTTATTTCGAAACAAAAACATTAACCAACTGATCCACATATCAGTTGGTAATGCATGTTGGTTTAAAAACGTGAACCGGCTTTAGGCCTGGGTTCGATCCACGACCACTCCTTTTTATTTCTAAACCATTTATGGAAACAAACCAAGAAGCCTATATAATTAATTGGAATCAACAGTAATCGTTCTCAGGGTCCAGACCAACTGGTCTGGGCTTGTGATTTAAAACACTGACTCGGCCAAGGACCCGGGTTCGAGTCCTGGCACAGACAATCTTTTTTTTTTTAGTTTATTTTATACTTATATCTTATATATTCTTTTAAAAATAGTTTTTTAAATACTAAAAATGCTTTATAAATTCTATAAAAAATATATTATGCTAATCTGATGATAAAGTTTATTGTACAATGATAAATCTATTGGACTGACAACCCCACCCGGATACGTGTACCTCCAGTATGGGTAGTGTGGGTGATTGTTATCGAACATATAACAAAATCAAGTGAACCATATGCGTATGGGATGGACCACAATATTCTAGTCACAAGGTTTGATTATGCACCGATTTACCTAGTAGTTTTGTTTTCACATATGGACTAGACTTACCATGGCACTCGAATTATACAAGTTTTAATTCAATATTCAAACCTATGTAAATCTCACCAACTTTTGTTGACCCAAAAATATTTTCAAAATTAACATGTTTCAGGTAACAATGAAGCTGAGGCTTGGAGTATGCTTGAAGGATTATTATGAAGTTATTTGCTTTATTTCATGCTATGTACTAGAAGTTTTGGATTTTCAGACAATGTTTCATTTGGATATTTATGCTATGAATAAAGTATATAAAATTTCAAGTGGGTGTTTAAGTGTAAAAAGGACGATCGAGGCGTGATTGTTAGGAACAAAGCTCGATTGGTTGTATAAGGTTTTCGTCAAATGAAAGGAATTGACTACAACGAAGTCTATGCACCTGTTGCACGCATTTAAGCAATCCGAATGTTTCTTACGTATGCATCGTACAAGAAATTCAAGGTGTATCAGATGGATGTCAAAAGTGCCTTTCTATATGGTGTGGTCAACGAAGAAGTGTATGTTGGGCAACCACCGGGTTTTGAGGACCCAATCCACCGGGATAAGGTCAATAAGCTTAACAAAGCACTATACTAGTTGCACCAAGCTCCAAGACAATAGTATGAGGAGCTCAGCACATATCTTCTTTCAAAAGGATTCAAACGAGGTTCGGTAGACTGTACCCTGTTCACAAAAAGAACAGAGGGTGATTTGCTTCTTGTTCAGATTTACTTGATGACATTATATTTGGTTCTACTAATGAACTTCTTTGCAGAGAATTTGAACGAGTAATGCAGGAAAAGTTTGAGATGAGTGCTACGGGTGAAATGCAATTCTTTTTGGGATTGCATGTGGACCATTTGCCAACGGGCATTTTCATCCACTAGACGAAATATGTATCTGAAGTCTTGAGCCGATTCTAGATGCAAGATTCAAAATCCATGGATACTCTCATTCCACCCAATCACGGGATTGGAGTTGACGCTAAGGGGGAGCTCATCGATCCATTCACATACAGAGCTATCGTCGGATCTCTAATGTACCTGACTGCATCTTGTCCGGATATAATTTTTGCAACGTGTCACGGCGCTAGATTCCAATCGTAGCCGAAATAGAGTCACCTGGCAGCTGTCAAACGAATCCTGAGATATCTGAAGGGTTATCCCTCGCGTGGACTATGGTACCCTAATGATGATAAGTTTGACTTTGTTGCTCTTAGTGATGCAGATTTTGGTGGTTGTGATAAAGATAGTAAATCCACAATGGCTGGATGTCAATTCTTTGGGAGCAGGCTCATGACCTGGCAGTGTAAGAAGCAGATAGCAGTTACACTATCTTCGTGTGAAGCAGAATATGTGGCAGCCTCTAGTTGCTGTTCACAGGTTCTGTGGATTCAACAGCAAATGCGCGATTGCGGTTTGCAATATCTTAAAACCCCAATTTATTGTGACAATGAAGCCGTTATAGCACTCACGAAAGACACTGTCAATCACTCTAAGGCAAAGCACATCCGGATTAAGTATGGAAGAGCAATCGTTGGATCTCTGATGTATCTCACCGAAAAAAAAAGGTGGGTTCTTGTTTTGCATTGTATAAATCAGCAAGGTTGTTTATTACTATTATTATTATTATTAAAATGTTTTGAAATAAGTATGATTTAGACTTGGCTAGTTAAGAAGTTTAATATAATTAAAGTGACGATTTACTAAAATATATATACACGCGATGTTACAGTCTCCCCTACTTTTAGGAACTTCGTCCCGAAGTTATTAAAAAAAACACAGGGTTGAGGGTGATTGGGTAGAAACTGTGGTTTGGAACATTTAAGTCACGGCATGAAGGTGAATAATCTGTTTCGAATATTTTGGATAAGAGATTAGGATTAGGTGTGTCTTGAAATCGCAAGGAGCATAAGAATTTTGAGTTTTAGGAATCCTAAAAGAAATTCATGAGTTAATAGACTATGGAAAGACTAAATGAACTACCAGGTAACTAAGGTTTATAATTGGTCAACTACCGAAAACCTTGATAGAATTTCACACTACCTTAACGTATCTGTAGATTCATGATTACGTTCCAGACCACAATCACCAATTTACCTTACATTAGGGTTTTGTGTACTTCTATGACTCTACCGATTGTTGAGCAGGTTCGATAGCCTCCACCAGTCGTTGAGCAGGTTGTAGGGCCTCTCCCGACTGTTGAAAAGACATGATGACCTCTACCAATCGTTGAGTAGGTTATTTGGTAGCCAACTAACTGTTGTGCAAGTAATCAAGTTTATAAGTATAACGAGTATGGTTTAGATATTGATTTAGCAATTAGTCACATTCAAACAAGCATGCATCCAAGTGTTGTGATCATACTAGATAAATGACTCTCATGTAAAAGACAAAAATTCCAATACTTAAATCAAGCGTCAATACATAGAATTTTAAATGCAAAATAACATTCAAACGGTGGAGCTTGTTGTTAAGTAGCTGGAGGGTCCCTAGCAGGATTATTTGGAGCAGCAAGAGCATTTGCAGCAGGAATTCGACAAGCATCCGCAAGATGCCCATACCTTTGACAATTGGTACACTGACGGCAGGGCACTTGGGTTGGGTGGTGATACTGTCAGGTGTCGCACTTAGGTTGGTTCCCGTTATATTGTTTCTTGTTGGGTGGGACAGTGGCGTCTATTGCAAAATTTCTGACCTTGCGCCTTCCATTGGTTGAGGCCTCAGTTTTAATTTCAACGGAAGGTTGGGGAGTATCCTTCGCAACAGTTTTCTTTTCCCCTTTCCGAGTCAGGGTTCCTGCCTTCACATGGTTATCTGTTAGGGTGGCTGTCAAACGTTTTGCTTCCTCCAGAGTAGCAGGGTTCCTTCCCCACACCGTGTCCTGAATCTGCATGGGTAGGCCACCAATGTATTTTTCGATCGCAATAGGCAAGGGGGTGACCTTGTGTGGTAGCAGTAGACTAAGTTCATGAAAACGAGTGTTGTAGGCAAGGCTTTCTCCACTATCTTGGGCAAGATCATGAAACTCGTCTTCCAACTTCTTGATTTCATTACGAGGGCAGAACTCTGCCTTCATAATGTCTTTAGCTTGATCCCAAGTTAAGGCCAGTGCGACTTCAGTTCCACGAGTGCACTTTTCCTCATTCCACCAAGTGAGTGCTCGTTTGTGAAGAACACTCATGGCATAACGGACCTTAAGGTTATCGGGACACTCACTTTTAATGAAGGTATTCTCAATACCCTCGAACCATTGCAGAAGACCCGTAGCTCCTTCATCTCCACTGAACTTAGGGGGATTACAGGTATTAAAGTGCTTAAGAGTGCAAGCTGGGAGACCATTCCCGTTTCCATTGTGGTTTCCATTACCGTTTCCGTTGCCGTTTCCGTTTCCATTACCATTTCCGTTCATCTGGATGACTTGAGCCAGTAAGTTAGGGACCAGAGTCGCGATCTGTTGCACCATTTGTTGAGAAATGATCTCAGCCAGTTGGGCATCAACACCATTGTTGTTGTTGTTATTGTTGTTATTGTGGTTAGTGTCGTGGTTGTTGCTACTTTCCTCTTGATTTTCACCACTGTTATTGCGAGTGCTGCGACGTGGAGGCATTGATCTATAAGAGACACAATGAAATGAATGAGGTAATATAAGGAATGTAATCATTTATTCATTATTTAAAACGAATGAACGAAAACGTTGACTTATCAAAGGTTCTAGATTCTAATAACATAGTGAAGACATGCTTTAGCCTATAAGTGAACACTCATCCCGAGAATTCCCAGGTAGGCATCCGAGTCCCTCGTCTGATTGGGATATATGCGCAATGCCAGCCTAGACAGAAGACTCAGAATACAGGCGTTCACCCTTCCAGATTGCACGTGTTCGTTATTAAAATTCTAGAACTTCGACGAGATCTCAAGGTGGTTCAGGCTAAACCTGAGGATTTTGTTCTATTAGTCTAAGAGTAGATCCAGTGGTGGAGAGCAATCTTCTTGTAGGGATTGAAGTAGGGATAAGAAGTAGGAGGGAGATAGAGAATAGCAAATAAAAAGAGCAAATACTGGTTATAATCCTATGGTTATAGACTAGATTATTTTTCTAATAACCTAATTCCCTATAACCATGGCTCTGATACCAATCTGTAACACCCCAACCGATGGCGGAAACATCGAGGTGTCACGTATGAATGATTGTTCAGTAGCTCATGGTAATACATATGTTTAAATAATCCTTTATTTCATTACAATATTGAATTACATTAAAGTCTAAATCAAATAATCAAACAAAGCTTAAAACTTCAAATATCTCCTCATGCTAGCTCTAGACTTCAAGCATCAGTATTTCCTGTTGAGTTTGGAAAAATAGGGGGGGACAACTAGAAGTTGGTGAGAATACATAAGCCATGTCAAGCAATTAAGTTTAAGAATAAAAGTTTAGCAATTCATATGTCTATCGTAAGTTTAAGTCTACATGAATAAACATGAAGTGTTGAATCGACATAATCAAACCTCCGACTAGTTTAGGTGCATCCCGTCATCCACGGTTCACCTTAATATTATGTTGGAACGATAACAATCACCCGCGCTCCCCATAAAAGATGGTCAACGAATCTAGGTGGGATTGTCAATCCAATAGATCTATTATTGAGTATCGCCGGCTTGGCCATAGCTAATGATTATGTATGTTGAAGCGAGTCTAACTGTTGTTGTTGTCTAAATCATGAGGCATTTAAAGTTTACAACTAGACATGTATGTAGAATTGCTTAAGTATAATGTTGCAAGTATAAAGAATTGCATAAACATGGTTACGTAAACTCACCTTAGCAAAGTATTAAGTCTCGAGAAAAAGTATAGGTGTAGCCCCAAAGTTGCCAAGTATTATCCTATGTATAAGGTAACAAATAAGTCTAAGTCTATCTAGTCTGCAAGTATATTCTAGGGTTTCGAATTGGGGATAAGTATTTGTTTGATTAATAATCAAATTGTTTATTAAATAAGAGAAATTTGATAAATAAATAAACAAAAGTCTTTTTGTAAATTTTAGATTAAAGATGGTCACATTATAAAGTTTTAAGTATGAAAATAATTTTTATAAAATTATTTTCTTAAAAATAGAATATTTAAACTATTTATTTCAAATTGTCAAAATATAACTTTAATATTTAAAAATATTAAAATTAAAGAATTTTTTTTAAATTAAAATTTGTATTTCTGTTCTAAATGAATAGAAATAATTTATATAAAATTTTGGTGCAAAAACATTGAAAAATGAATTTATTATGATTTATTTATTATTAAAACTAACAAAAATTGATTAAAAATATTAAATAAATGATTTTTCAGAAATAAAAATCATTTCAGAAAAGTTTAATGTTATATAAACTTAGAATAATTTTTGTGGGAATTTATATAATCGTTTTGATATTTTTATAGAATTTTATAAATAAAATAGAATAAACTTGAAATATTTATTATATATATTAAATAAATAATTTTTGGAAAACTAAAAATTGTATGTTAAACTTTTCTACTAGAATAACATAAAATAATTTTTGTAGAATTTATAAAGGAGTTTTAGTATTTTAAAACTAATTTAAAAAAATGTATAAAATAGAAGTATATAAAGAAAATAACAAAAAGGATGTCTGTGCCGGGACTCGAACCCGGGTCCTCGGCCAAATCAAGAGGTCTAAATCACAAGTCCAGACCATCTGGTCTGGACCCTGAGAACGAATATTGTTGGTTTGAAATTAATTATATATGTTATCTAATCTGTTTTCCATAAATAAGAAGAAAAAGAAAACAGTTTTACGGGACTCGAACCCATGTCCCTTTGTTCACAAACAGACAGACACAACCACTTGATCTAGATCAGTGGTTGTGTTTGTCTTGCTTCTGTTTTAATTAAATAACTTATGTCTGCAGAAGTGTCTTCCCCAAATCATACCCTATGAACCCTAGTTTCTTAATAATCACAATTGATAACCAATAGCCCCTGATATGATGGGGCTATTGTTTGTATGGTGCCGAAGATCAAAACCCATCAATAAATGAAAACTTACAAGCGTATTCGTGATCTTATGGACGGTCAAACCGAAAGTCAAACCGAGCTTCAATCGCAAAATAGAGAAAAAGAAAGAGAAAAATTATAGTGAGGGTGTGTTTATCGGTGCTTAGAAGTGGTTCGGGAGACCTCAATTTATACTATGATTTCGAATATGGAAGGTTTTGAAATTTTGGTCAAAAAGCGCGTATGTTAAACGAATTGGAGTGGGTTTTGGCACAAATCGCGGAATATAATTATAGGAACATGTTTTGTCGGTCAATGAGGATAAAATTGCTACAAAAAATGGGGCCAATAATCAAGGAAAGTGGACTGGGTTTTTGACCACCACTCGGGTTGGGTCTGGGTTGAAGACCGGGTAAAGGAGGAAGGGAAACAGAGGTGGGCCGGGTTTTGGGGTTTTGGGCTGGGCTTTATAGTCTGGGCTCCGAAAAAAAAAGGTGGGTTCATGTTTTGCATTGTATAAATCAGCAAGGTTGTTTATTACTATTATTATTATTATTATTATTATTATTATTATTATTATTATTATTATTATTATTATTATTAAAATGTTTTGAAATAAGTATGATTTAGACTTGGCTAGTCAAGAAGTTTAATATAATTAAAGTGACGATTTACTAAAAGATAAATAAATATATATATATATATATATACGCGATGTTACAGTCGAAGCCGAAACAGAGTCATCTTGCAGCTGTCAAACGGATCCTACGATATTTGAAGGGTTGTCCATCGATAGGACTATGGTACCCTAATGATGATAATATTGACCAAATTGCTTTTAGTGATGCAGATTGGGGCGGTTGTGACAAAGACAGCAAATCCACAACGGCTGGATGTCAATTTTTGGGGAGCAGGCTCGTGACCTGGCAGTGTAAGAAGCAGACGGCAGTCGCACTATCTACATGTGAAGCAGAATATGTGTCAGCGTCAAGTTGCTGCTAACAGGTTCCGTGGATTCAACAACAGATGGTTGGTTACGGTTTGCAATTTCTAAAAACCCCTATTCACTGTTACAACGAAGCCGCAATTGCATTAACAAAAGACACGGTCAATCACTCAAAAGTTAAACATATTCGGATTAGGTATCACTTTATCCGAGATTGTTATGCCAAAGAGTTGATTGACAAGGTCAAAATCCACACTGATTACCAACGTGCAGATCTTTTTACCAAAGCTTTCGGTATAAAAGAGAAACAAGACTGATCATCACCTCAGTTTATCACTTTTTAGTTTTAGTTTTACTGTTTTTCAAAAATTCAAAAACCCAAAAATATGTTTTACATTTTAGGGGGAGTTTTTAGATTTTCAGAAAACCCAAAAACATTGAAAAATTCAAAAAGCCATAAAAACTAGAAAAACCCAAAATGATTTTCCTGGAATAAAAGAGGAAATGATAGTACATCAGTGGGGATCTGACACATGCTAAAGATTTGAAATGCTATATAAGCCGTGTGTTGAGTCTATGAGATGTGCTGGTAGGCTTCGTAGACCTGTTACTGCGTGTTAGATACATACATATCAAACGAATTGTTATGTGGATGAACTCCTCATGGGCATATGTTCTTAGTACTGTAATTTCGTTTATTTGGGTTTTTGTACAAAATTCGGAGGTTTCGGGTCGTTATGTTACTAGTTATATGGGGATAGCCTTTCTGATCTTTTGTCGTAAGGTTTTACGGACCTAGATCAGACAGGGTATTTTGCTATAAGAGCTTTAATGCCAAAACCTAAAGTTACCGAATTGAGGAACTTTCCATGTATGACGATAATCAAAGATTATCTAATGCATCATATCCAATCATTGATGAAAATCATGATTGATATTAGCCCTCAACCTGGTAGAGTGCATACGTTAATTTGCAGCATTGATTTGCTGACCTATACACCTCTGTGCATCAATACCTTGTAAAATTACAGATAACGAAAGCATAATCACGTGTAACAATGAGTCTTTGTGCAATTATTCCTTGATACGGGAGTATGTCGTGTGCGTGGGAACCACAGAAAATTTTGTTTATACTATAGATAATCGTATCAAACATTGCATAAAAGTTTGCATGAGAGCTTATGTGGATAACAATATCAGCAATTGCTGGATCATACATTGTCTTTAATGATAATAAACACTAAAGATCAACGGTGTGATCAGATTTTTCAAAAACAGATATGATCCTCTCACCGGAAATCACAAAACATTTACTGTTTTATGTTTACATTTCTGCATTTTACATTTGTTCAAAATATACAAAAACTCAAAAAGATTTTAGATGTGTTTTAGTATAAATTTCAGAAAAACCAAAAAGATTTTACATTTCTATGTTATTTTTGATAACAGATGGTGATTGATGGTCGTTTTCTGAAACTTGATGAACCACTTGAGTTTTGTGATTTTTAAATGTGAAATGATGAATGTTTGAACGGGATTCGATTTTCAGATTTGGTAAAATGTTCAAAAATTCCAATCTCCATTCGCCCCTTCGATGGGTCGAATGTGGAATTTTTCCTTACATTCGACCTTTTTAAAATGGTCGAATGTGAGTGTTCTAGTGTATTTTGTACATTCGAACTCTGTTTCTACTTTCGAGCCTTTCAGTAGGGTCGAATGTGGAAATAGTTTCACATTCGCCCTTATAAAACGGTCGAATGTGGGAGCCTATATATACCTATCTGCACATTCGAACCTCATTCGAATTTTTTTTTTAAATTCTGAAATCACTAACCCTTGTTGCTCGTATTTTCTAGACGTTTGATTCTTATTCCTTGATTCCTTCTGATCATTTTGATATCAAAAACACAGGTAATGGACAAGAAACAAAGGCAGAGTCAATGAAATTGTGTTCGAACCTTAGAATGGATCGTTTGATCATTTACAGGATGTTTTAGGACTAATTCTTGATTAGGATTCAGTTATTGAATGTTTTAGGGGGAGAATACAACAAAATCTGGGTTTTAAACACAACAGATTGTTTAGTTGATTGTTTAAAAAATGTTAAACCCTAGATTTTGGTAAAAACAGTCAATAACTAAATAACTGATTCAATTGATTGATGAATAGGCTTAGTCGGTCATGTTAGAAGATAAATAAATGAAAATTACATGTTAAGATGGTCAAAATTGGATTCTGGACATTTGGTCATATGAACAGTCAGGTTCGACCATTTAAGAAAGGTCGAATGTGGCTTTTCCGGTCGAAGGTGACTTGTTCATAGGGTCGAATGTGGAATAAAGGTCGAATGTACATTTTTAAACAAATTTTTCACATTCGAACCTTGTTTTTTCACTTTCAAAACCAAATTTCAATTTTGCAAAAACCAAATTTCAATTTTGCAAATGGCAGAACCTCAAAACACAGATATTCCAGCTGGATTGTCTGACAAAGCTGCTGGAAAGAAGCCGGAAGAAGAGTTGCCGTTTGAAGAAGCCCATAACTGTTGTGCATTTCTTGGCGATGTCAAAAAGCATACTGAATTCACTAGTATTGTGGAGTTTTTTAAGCGTAGCAGAGCTGTTGATGCAATAGCCACACCTGCCATTATCTACAAAGATCATCAAGTAGACTTTTGGAAGAATGCGAAAATAGATTTTTGGGATAATCAAACAGCTATTGTTAGCAACATTCAAGGGCAGCTGGCAATAGTTACAAAGAGTGATATTCGAAAAGCCTTGAGACTGAAGGATGAGACGACTGATCCGAGAAGTTTATCAAGGATTGAACAGAGGAAATGCTTTCTCCGAATGAAGTACAACGGACCAATCACAGATGGAGCTTTGCATAAAGGCAAATTGTGACCACAATTCAAATACCTAGCTCATGTGATGTTACATGTCTTTGGATCCGTTAGAGGTGGCTATGACGTGATGAGAAAGAGCATCAGTTCATTGATGGTAGCTCTTATACTGAACAAGCCATTCAATGTGTCTGGGATGATCTTAGATCATATGCTTGAACCACTGAAAGGTTTGAAGCACAAGAAGTTTCTGTTATATCCTAGGTTTCTACAGATGATATTTGATCAGAAATACAAGAAGCTGGGAAAAGATCCTACACAAATTCTAGTTCAGGATCATATGAGTTTGACCACTTTGATTAGGATGAAGGGTTACAAAGGGGTTCCTGAGAATGAAAGACCACCCCAGAAGAATCTGTTAGGGCATTTGATCAATCCTGATTATAAGGATCCAGGTGTGGATAAGGCTAGAAATGGGAACAGTGAATCTGACAACGATGATCCTTTGTTTCATGTTAATCCGGAAGCAAAGAGAAAGAGACAAGTGGTGAATGTTGGTGCAAAGAGTGGGGAAGGAAAAGGTAAGGAAAAAGAGGATGAGGCTGAACCTCCAAAGAAAACATCAAGAAGATAGAAGAGTATGGAAAAGAAAGGTACAAGGTTAGTTGATGAAGAGTCTGCCAATTCTGAGGAGACTCAAACAGATGAAAGATGGGATTTTGCTGACGAGACTGTAAAACGAACCAAGCCCAAGGCCACTGTGGCTGGTGAGTCGGAAAGTCTCAACAAGACTTTAGAGGAACAGAGACTGAAGAGTCCAATTGTGATGGATGATATAGATCTGAGTCTTGGTATGGGTGCAGATGATTTTAGTGGATCACCGATGGTTGGTGAAAAACAAAAGAAGCCCCATGTACAAGAAGACATCAAAGACAGATGAGATAGAAAATCCAAAGAAGAGGAAAGCGAAAGAAGTTGAGATTCTAATTGCAGGAAAGAAAGTTCCTGATGTATCTAGTTCTAAATTTGCTACTCCCGTAACATCCCAGTAGCAAAGAAACAGAAGAAATCTGCTGTTGAGAAGACTGTTGATCCAACTGAAGACTTTAATGAGGCTATGGAAAGAGTCTTGAACAAGTTTAAGAAAAAAGACTCATGTTGCTGAGGCTTCAACACCACAGGTTATTGTATCAAGTGATGTGATGAATGCAGTGACCCAGAAGCTTGCAGATATGATGAAGATTATTAACCAGCAATAGCAAGAGATTGAACAGTTGAGAAAGAATGATAAAAAGATGTTGGATATTGTTGAATCTTCACAGGAGAGTCAAGAAGAGTTAGAAGCAAAGATCAAACAACTTCAGGATGAATATCAGAAGTTGTTAGCTCATGAACAAAGAAATACTAGTAGATACATTTCTTTGAGACTCGAGAACAAACAAGTGAAGAAAGATAAAAAGAGCTTAAGGAAACTTATTGACGATCTTTATGAGAAAGCTCCTCAATTGAAAGAAGGAGAGGAAGATAAAGAGCGTGAAGAAGAACTTGTTGATTTTGAACCGTCTGAATCTGAAGAAGAAGAAGATGATGAGAAATTAGACCAGGATGCTAGTGATGCTCCCGAGAAGAAGGATGGTAATGATAAAGATGGTTCTGTAGATGATTTTGGAGACAACAGTTCTGCAGATGATGATGATGATGACGATGATGATGATACTGATAAATATAAGTATGAAAAGAGAGATGCTAGTAAAGATGTAGGAGAATCAAGTTCGAAAGCTCCTGGTGGTAACACTGATGATGATAAAATTTTCTTGAATGAAAAGATCAGTTCTTTATCAGATGAAGACAAAAAGTTATATCATCAGATGTTGACCAAGAAAGTCTAGACGATTGAGCTTACAGGAAAGTTTCCAGAAATATTTTAATCGGATGATATGAGATTTGAGCTTGAGTATAACGATCTTGATCTTGAAGATGGTGAAGTTTCTACAGCTATTTCTAAAGAGATACTTGAAGGATTAGATAGACAAGTCGGTAAATCTCTTGAACAGTTGATGAGTGAGAATCAGATTCTTAACATTCCTGAGAAAGAAGCAAGAAATCACTCTGATGATAGAGATACACCAGTTTTTGAAGATGTTGAGATGGAGGATATTACCAGTGAGGAATATTCAGAGTATTTCAAAGACAAACAGGATTCAACATTTCCTAAATTTTCTAAAGAAATGTTAAGTCAAGCTGAGAAACTTGCACGTGAAAAGAGTAAGACATTCGTTGATGAAGTCTTCAATAATTCAGAAAGTCATAAACCAAATGTTGAACAATCTGACGATCTGAAATGCTTGTTGAGAAAACTGAAAGAAAAAGAAGCCAACTGACCGAAGACTGAGATTCAGGGAGGTTTTTATAAATTTCATAACGAACTATTCAAAGGAAGAGCTCTCAGTTGGAAATACGTGAGACAGCTAAGGTGTGTTGCAGTGAAGTGGGAGAAGGGAATTCTGTATTTCAACAGATTCCATGACATCAAAACACTACCTTACTGGGCTGTACGTGACGTCTGCCGACATACTTTGTTAGGTGCAACTGTAAACAATGATGCAGTTGGCTATTTTGGAGATCGCATGGCTAGTGAGAGCAGAACAAGTTGGGATGTGTTCACTCTGAAGTATCCTAAAAGGATTGTTCATAAGAAGAGTATTGATCTGATTACTGGGATGAACAAGGTGACTTTGAAGTATAAACCACCGACCGTACTGAAACATATTCCTTTGATGTTGATTCCACAACATTTTTCTAAAGATTTCATGTGGTGGTACTACGATTGGAAGACCGCAGAAGCTGTTATCTTACTAATGGATGGGAGAGACGAATTCAAGAAGATACATATTTTTGATCCGATGTGGTTGATCAATTGCTCACACAAAGACATCATTATGCTGTTTTACAATCCAATCTATAGTGAAGAGAAGGATAGCGAACAAGCTCTGAAATATCAACGTGTGGTATGCTTGTGTTTCGCTTGGGATGTTAATGCGGGATGTGACTACGACAAGAAACTGGGAAAGTTTGTAAAGATTAAGAAAGAAAAGAAGAAACCTAAACAAACTTTTGAACAAGTCATGACAAAGAGCAGAAGACGTTATTGCGCATCAAGCTGATGAATAAGCAGTTGGACGAAGCGCGAAGGCAATCCAAGCAATAGTCGAGGGGGAGTTTGTTGATGCACGTTTTGCGACTAGTGCTATTGGATTGCACATTTAATTCTGTTTTGGTGAAAATGTGGGGTCGAAAGTGGCTTTAGAAGGGTCGAAGGTGGAAGTATACTGGTCGAATATGGAAGCCTAATATGCAGAGTGCTGATTCGCTCATTTAAAGGGGTGAACCTGCACATTCGACCCTTACGGGGGGTCGAATGTGCAGGCCTATATAAAATGAAATTTTGATTTTAATGTAAACTTTTGTCATTTGTGTTCCTCATTCGACCTGTATTTCTCTCTGGTGTTCTAAGCTTTTCCAAAAAGTGTTTATTTCATTGTAAACAACGTTTTGTTAGATTAACCAATATTTTTTATTAATGAAATGGAGTTTAAAAGGTGATTTGTATGTTTTGTTCATATTATTATCATTTCGTAACTGATTTAGGGATTCCACACCTAAATTGGTAGACTTGTTTGATCAAACTACTTGCTTTTGACAAAACGATCCTCCACATTTAAGATTGATCAATGTGGGGTGACGTGTTTGTCGTGGTACACGTAAAATTTCCCAATTACAACTAATAAATAGTGGCAAGAAGGTATCGAACACAGGGAGTTTGTGGAATGTGTGTAAACTAATAACTTTGCGATTTAACTAATATTTAACTACTAACAAAATTAAAGATCAAAAAGTTGTTGATTGATTTAGATTTAAACTTAATAAAAAGAAAACTAAATTAATGATTTGAAATAGGTTTTGTTCTTCCAATTAACAAACAATGACCATCCTTGGATCCATTTTCCTTAAACCTTTATGCAAAAGTTCCACTAGAAAGAGTTACATAGACATAACTCGTGTTTAAACAATTATTGTGATAAAAGGGAACAAAGTACTCGGATTATAGCAATGCGAGGTTGTTTCCAGTTGACCGATTAATCCCGATTGTTAGCAACATCAAGAACGTACTATTAAGACTAGAAATTGAAAAATTGATTAACTACTACAAGTAATTATTCAAACACCACAATAATCAAGCAAACATGCACTAAATTATTGTTCTAGCAATAAAAGGAACAAACATAAAAGAGTTTAAGAAAAACTTCACCAAAGATGATCATCAAAAGTTCTAGCCAAGCATGGTTTGATGAATCATCATAGCAACCATAGAAATGTTCATATGAATCAAAAGCATAAACCAATGTTTGTGATAAGTCTCCAATGTGTTTTCTCAGCCAAAAATCGCCCAAGATATCAGTAGAAACGTTGCAAAAGGAAGTGGTAATGATAAGTCACCATCAAGTGCTCTTTAAAGAAAGGAGTTACAAAAATGTGCAGGGGCCACCGTACCCCTACGGTCCCACCGTAAGGGTACGGTGAGCTGGAAATGTCGACGGTGATTTGCAACTGCTATACGGTGATCTTTTGTGGCCTGAAGCCACCGTAACCCTACGGCTGGGCCGTAAGGGTACGGTGGTCCTGTTAGAATCTTCATTTTTTTCTTCTTCTTTTTCACCTCGTTCCGATGCGTTCCGGTCCATTCCCAAAGCCCGTATTTCGTCGTTTTTAGCTCCTTATTATACCTACAACCATAACAACCGTAGTCACCCAATTCCAAGCAATATCACGAATAAATGTGGATAGAATAAGCATTTTAACACTATTAAAGGGTGTTCGTTGAACCACCCGTCACATCCCCACACTTACCCATTGCTTGTCCCAAGCAATCTACTACAACTTCTTTCCACAAATAAGCGATCATTTCAAAGTCAAGTTAAATGTGCAATCCTCGTACTAACCCATCCTCAACACCCCAATCAACACACCCCTCACAATATCTCTCCTCTCGGTATCAAGTAAGCTCTAGCAAAGATAAGCTAGACACACAAAAGGCAAACGGGTGGTTGCACAACCATAAGCTTGTACCTAAATCAATCATCCTCCTAACATGAACATGAGTATAAATCAAAGGGACTTAACGGTTGTAACTTGGCTAAGTGTGAAGGTAGGGAATAGGATATATATATAAGTAGCGCAAACTTTACCCGGTCTTTTTATTGCAACACAAACACACGCGAACAAAGAAACACTACTATATACAAACACATAACATAACTTAACTTGCTCTTTCTTTTCTTTTCTTTTTCTCATTTCTTTTTCATATTTTTTTTTCTTTCTTTCTCTTTTTTTTTTCATCTTTCTCTTTTTTTTTTTCATTTTTTTTTCTTGCCAAACACATTACATAAACATACTAACACATACTAAACTTAACACTTCAATAATACTATTAATATAAGAATAAACCAAGCACAAAAAGACCGGGTCAAGTTGGGTAAAATTTAGAAGCTAGTTTAAGGGTCATCAAACAATAGGCTTTAAGGCTCAAAAATGGGCAACTAAATGTCCAAACCCCCGCCCCTCTCGCTACCTTGCTCATATTTGTAATGTATGAGGTCCAACCCCCCAAAAACCCACACTCGCACTCACATGATGAAGCTACCTAATGCCCTTTATCATTTCTACACCCATGCCCAATCAAGGATTCAAGCTGTATTCAGGCACAAGTTCTAGTGCACCCCCACCCGTTACCACTCTCACAAAGGAAGAATTTATTTATTTACATATGTGGCTTCAACTCTCACCAAGAAAAAGAAACGGGTATTAAGGGTTGCCGGTGTGTCTAATGGGGGTTAAATCAAGGTGTTTCAATTTTTACAGCATTGCACTTGACCTCAAAAATTTAAAAATCTCCACAAATTTCCTCCCATCCCCACACTTGGGATGCATTGTCCCAATGCATGGCCTTGGAAAGAAACGCTCAAATACTCAAACCACAAATTTCTTTTTGGATTTTTTCATTTTGTAATTTTTTTTTCATTTTTTAAACAAAAACACACATCCTACTACCACAACCCGAACTCATCAACAATTCAATATGATTCAATACACCACCCAACCACCCAAAAACCAAAGGTAAAAACACAAACATAAACAAACAAAATATAAAGCTATGTACAAGAAGCACGACCTGATTAGTAGTAGCGTGGCTGAGGCGGCCCGAACACCGAAGTGAACAAATCATTCCATTCGCCAAAGCCAAATGCTCCATCACCGCTGCCTCCTTGATCTGTGGGTTGTTGTTGCTACTAAGGGTTGACCCATTGAGAATGGTGGATTGGTGGGGTCGGATAGGAGATGCTTCCATCATACGGTGGTAGGGACCCGTAATCCACTGGTTGTGGATTTGCGACTACGGGTCTCCCCGCATGCCAATCATCATTCATTCTCCTATTCTGATCATCAATGTATCTGTGATTAATCTCCACTTGCTGAGCATAAGCGTGTCCTCGGTTCCATAATACCTGACGATCGAAACCTTGTTGCATCCTTCGCTCCATGCTAGCTCCCATCATTGTTTGATGATCAAATAATGTTCGTTCCGAACCCGACCAAGTGTCAAATACCGAGGTTGGGGGGCGTTGACTTTCAATTATCTCCTGCATCGATCCCCCAAAGGCCCAACCATCAACATACGCCCTCTCGGTAAAATCATAAAAACCTCCACCATGGTATCCACTCGAACTCCCCTGGCCTATATCCAAATGTCCTCCCGCCGAATTGTCTTCGTATTCTTCATCATCACTTGGTGGCGCTTCACCTCCACTCTCAGCTTCATCCTCCTCACCGGGCAAAAGTGCCCGCGCATCTTTCTTTAACATTCTCCACTTTTGACCTCCACTTTTCAATTTATGATATCTTTCGGACTCAGAATACACCCAACCAGACCCCATTATTTCTAGATCAATAGGTTTGAATTTTTTCCTTTTTCTTCCTTCATCTTCTTCAGTGATCGCACCTTGCTGCTTCAACAACCCAGTAATTATTCGACAGTAAGGAATGATTGTCCTCTCCGATGAATTTCTACATATCCACACATGATTCAAGACCAAGTACCGAAAAGAGAATTTCGGACCACCGTGCGTCAAAGCATATAAGATAGAAACCTCGGAAAAACGCACTTGTTCCTTATCAGCACGTCTCGGTAATACATTCAGGATGGTAAAATTCAGCAACAGTTTAGGCTCTATCTTCAAATTATTTCGATATAAGGTACCATGATAAGTACCCGGCAAAAATAAATCACTCAACATGTCCATCCAACGTGGATGCTTGTCTGGATTAATTAACAACTCGTCGATGCTCGGGTTCTTATATTCTTTTTCCGGTAAAGTGTCAAACTTTGCAAGCCTGCACAATGTCAAGTAAGACATTTCCACTTCTATCCCATTTACTTCACCGATTAGCTTCATCTTTGAGGGTGAATCATATCTCGGACATCTTAATGTTGCCATCCATTCCTCGACCTCATCCAAATACACCCTCCTCTCTTCTTAATCATGGCAGTAGAGTGCAGCTTCCCAACCTAGCGCCTTAAATCTATCAAAAACCCCGAATGGTTCAAAGTCTTTTCTGCTCACCTTTCTTTCATAAATAAATGCCCCTGACCGATCTGACAACTTTTTAAGTTGATCATGAAATAAAGTAGCTTGCCAGATCCTTGGTTTTGCGTTCAAAGGGCCAGTCTTCCATTCCGGCTTATCAGCCGGGTCTAACCTTGGCGGCTCCGGTGCTTGTTCCATCTCTACATCAGACTCAGTATTGTGGGAAACATACTTCCTTCGTTTGTACTGCTGAGCCGGTTGCTTTCCCTTAGCCTTGGCAGCAGATGAACTTGATCCAGCGGCTTCACCCGTGCGTGCCATTTCCCTATACAATGCACAAACAAACAAAGAAACCAAAAACAAACAAAACAAAACACATTAGCCAACATGACAAAACATCCCCACACTTTCTTGTTATTATGATAGTAGATGTTATTGACCATACACTTCTTCTTTGGTTTGACAAAAATTGGGCATGACGCCTCTACAATCATAACATTAACAAAAACTCACAATTTTCATCTCAACAACACATCTACTACCACATTATTATCACTAAGAGCTATTCACATACTACATTATTAACAAGCAAGTGGGTATAAACTAGGTAAGAACAAAAACCTTAATATCTTACAATGTAGCATCAAGTTGAAGAAAATAGGATACATACCTTGGAGTAGATGATAATATCACACAAGAAAGACAATATCTTGAAAAACCCCCAAAATTTCGGATTTTAGGGTTTTTAATCCGACCCAAAAACGTGTTTTTCTTCCACTTTACTCCTCACAATCAGAAACTAGATGAAAAATTAGCCAAGATAGACCCAGAAATCGTTGGATTTGGTGAAAGATTGAAGGTTGGATGGAAGTTTGAAGGTTGGATGGATAAGTGTTCTTGTGGGTTAAAGAAAAGAAGAAGAAGAAGAAGAGTTAAGAAATTAGGTGGAAGAAACAAGTGGGCCGGTTTTAATGTGCAAGTGTTGTTAAATTTTTTTTTTTTTTTTTTTTTATAAAAACTCGCTGCTGCTGCAGGTCCACAGTAGGGTTACGGTGAGACCGTACCCTTACGGTGGCCTTAATGTCCATTTTCTCACCGTAAGGCAGGCTTGGTTTGCCGTTGGGATTTTATGTTCACCGTACCCTTACGGTGATGCCGTAGGGGTACGGTAGACCTGGGCAAAAATTTTTTTTTTTTTTAACTAGTAATTACCCTACCCCCTCGAAAATCCCGTGTTGTCTTCAACACAATGCTAGAACCGTTTCGTGACCCGAACGTCCCCACACTTGTTTCAAACACTGGTTTCGAACACACACAAACGAAAAATAAAATAAACGCTAACTATTTACACTACCAAACCTGGCCTCTCATTGTTGCACTTCTTCCACCGGGCTTAAGAAATAGCCCGCTTTATCCATCTCCAACGCATTGATGTCACTTCCATCCAAGTATGGCTTCAAGCGGTGCCTATTCACCGTTTGTTGCTTATTGGTGTTTTCATCTAATATTTCAACTTCACCGAATTTACCAATCCTGCAAACGATGTACAGACCCATCCATTTACTTTTCAACTTGCCTGCAAACATCTTCAACCTCGAATTGTACAACCACACTCTTTGCCCCACTTCAAAAGTCTTTTTTCTCAATTTGGCATCATGAACCTTCTTTAGTTTATCTTTGTACGCCGATGCACATTCATAAGCCTCATCTCTAATCTCTTCCAATTCACTTAGTTGCAACTTTCTTGTTCGCTCCGCCTCATCATAATCCGCATTTACTGTCGTGATCGCCCAATGTGCTCGATGCGCCAACTCCATTGGCAAGTGACAACCCTTCCCATACACCATCCGAAAAGGTGTCGTGCCAATCGGATTTTTGTAAGCCGTACGGTATGCCCACAAAGCATCATCTAATTTACTTGACCAATCTTTTCTATCCACACGAACCGTCTTCATGAGAATTTCTTTGATTTGATGGTTGGACACTTCAACTTGTCCACTCGTTTGCGGATGATACGGCGTTGCAACCCGGTGATTCACTCCATATCTCTTCAACAACTTCCCAAAATTGAAATTCTTAAAATGTGACCCACCATCACTAATGATCACTCTAGAAATACCAAAACGAGCGAAAATGTTGGATTGCACAAACTTGCAAACCACCGAATGATCATTAGTCCTTGTAGCAATTGCTTCGATCCACTTCGAAACATAATCAACCGTTACCAAGATATACAAAAACCCATTAGAATTTGGGAAGGGACCCATGAAGTCAATGCCCCAAACATCGAATATTTCTACAATCAAGATTGGTTGTAGAGGCATTTCATCCCTCTTGGAGATACTTCCCATCCTTTGACAATTTACACAATTCCGGGCAAATTCACAAGCATCTTTAAATATGGTGGGCCAATAGAACCCACATGA
Source organism: Ambrosia x helenae (assembly GCA_030844895.1). Classification (NCBI taxonomy): domain Eukaryota; kingdom Viridiplantae; phylum Streptophyta; class Magnoliopsida; order Asterales; family Asteraceae; genus Ambrosia; species Ambrosia x helenae. The sequence continues at coordinate 55,114,173 of CM061223.1, forward strand.
TAGAACCGGTAACCGGTCTTGTGTCCACTAAAATGCCCCCCACAAGCGGATGAATGAGCATGTGTAAGAATATCTTTCACCTCCGATTCGGGCACACATCTTCTAATCACTTGATCGGGTCCAACCTTGAAGAGATCCGGTTCATCCCAAATGTATTGCTTCACTTGGACCATAAATTGTTGTCTTCGTTTCTTGATCCAATGATCCGGAATGACCCCCGTGGCTAAATAGTTAACATAATGAGCAAACCACGGTGCATGAATAGTAGATGTCGCCATCAATTGCTCATCGGGAAACCTCTCATTTATTTCTCCAAAATCATCATTTTTATCCACCGGAATCCGAGATAAATGATCCGCCACTACATTTTCGCTCCCTTTCTTGTCCCGGATTTCCAAATCAAACTCTTGCAACAATAGAACCCACCGAATCAAACGTGGCTTGGCATCTTTCTTTTCCATCAAGTACCGAACCGCACTATGATCCGAGTATACCACCACTTTGCTTCCCCAAAATATACGAACGAAACTTATCCAAAGCATACACCACCGCTAATAATTCTTTTTCGGTTGTGGTGTAATTCAGTTGCGCTTCGGATAAGGTTTTGCTCGCATAGTAAATCACCACCGGCTTTTTATCAACTCTTTGGCCCAAAACCGCTCCAATTGTAGTTTCACTTGCATCACACATAATCTCAAATGGCTTCGACCAATCCGGTGGTTGCAAAATAGGAGCCTTGACCAAATGTTCCTTCAAAACAGTGAAAGCTTGCAAACATTCATTAGTAAAGTCAAATGGAACATCTTTCAAAAGGAAATTACATAAAGGTTTGGTAATGACACTAAAACCTTCAATAAAACGTCTATAAAAACCCGCATGTCCCAAAAATGACCTTACCCCTTTCACATTCTTTGGTGGTGGCAATGATGAAATAACCCGAATTTTTGCCTTGTCCACCTCCATACCTCTCTCCGAAATCACGTGACCTAACACAATTCCCTCTTGCACCATGAAATGGCTTTTCTCCCAACTAAGCACTAAATTTTTCTCAACACATCTTTTTAAAACTTTTTGTAACTCGTTGAGACAAGATTCAAAGCTAGTGCCAAATATTGAGAAATCATCCATAAACACTTCAAGTGACTCTCCAACCATGTCCGAGAAAATACTCATCATACATCGTTGAAAAGTAGCCGGTGCATTACACAAGCCAAATGGCATCCGCCTAAAGGCAAAAGTACCATAGGGACAAGTGAAGGTGGTCTTGTGTTGGTCATCCGGGTGGATTGCAATTTGGTTGTACCCCGAATACCCATCTAAAAAGCAATAGTATTTTTGACCCGATAATTTTTCAATAATTTGGTCAATAAAAGGAAGTGGGAAATGATCCTTAGAAGTGGCGGCATTTAATTTGCGGTAGTCAATACACACTCGCCACCCGGTTACGGGTCGAGTGGCTATTTGTTCACCACTTTCATCTTTGACTACTTGAATGCCGGACTTCTTAGGTACCACTTGAGTAGGACTTACCCAAGAGCTATCCGAAATTGGATAAATAATCCCGCATCTAACCACTTAATTACCTCCTTTTTAACTATCTCCCTTAGGTTAGGATTCAACCGTCTTTGCGCTTCTCTTGTGGGCTTTGCATCTTCATTGGTGATAATCTTGTGCATCACAATGGATGGACTAATTCCTTTGAGATCGGCAATCGTCCACCCAATAGCCCCTTTGTTCTCTTTCAACACTTCCAACAAAGCTTGCTCTTGAGCCATCTCCAAATTAGAGGCAATAATGACCGGTAATGTGTCATTATCCCCTAGAAAAGCATACTTCAAGTGGCTTGGCAAGTCTTTCAGTTCCAACTTTGGTGGTACTTCTAATGAGGGTTTAGTGCCCGAATCAATTTCCACCGGCAAACTATCAAAATGGTGGGACCATGGTGGTCGACCCTCCTTCAATGCTAGCACATCTTGCTTTTCTTCTTCACTCTCTAAATCAAAAGCATGTACCTGTTCAGAAAAAATTGCAAGCACACAATTCCATTCCATCTTTCTCATACTCACATGGATTGCATCCCTCGATGACATCTGCCATAAAACATTCTTCAACACCGGAATCATTAGTATTGTTAGTAAAAACATTTAAACGCATTTTCCGGTTTCCAAATGTCATGTCGACCGTGCCAAATCTACAATCAATTACCGCATGCGCGGTGTTAAAAAATGGTCGACCCAATATGACATTTTGTTGCTGTTTTGAATCTGCGGATGATAATCCAATACCAAAAAGTTAACCGGGTAATAAAATTCATCAATTTTCACAATGACATTTTGAACCATCCCCCGGGGTAACTTATGGGATAAATCGGCTAAAACAACCGTTGTCTCCACCCTAGCTAATGGACCAAAGTCATATTGATCATACAACCCACCCGGTAAAATACTCACCCCGGCTCCAAGATCTAGCAACGCCTTTGCCATTTGAAAATTACCAAATTGAATGTTTATTAATGGCGTGCCCGGATCTTGAAGCTTATGAGGGAGTTCCCCATTTAAAACTGCACTCACTTGACCCGTAACATTTACCCGCTTAGGCATTTTTTTCTTTTGTTGCCTTTTTTGCGTACACAATTCTTTCAAAAATTTAGCATATGCGGGTACTTGTTTTATTGCATCAAGTAAAGGAAGATTTATTTTTACTTGTTTAAACATGTCCCACATTTCTTCTTTTTGGGGACCTCTTGATGCAATAAAATTTTTCTTACCCGGTCAAGTAGAGCCAATGGAAATGGAACTTGATTCGGCTCATTTTCAGTTTTTTCACTCTCACTCGCTTCCGGTTTTTTAACATTTATTTCTTTTTGTAAAACCTGTGAAACTTCATCATTTTCACTTTCCTCACTCGTGACATCCTCGACCACCCCCTCGACAAAACCCGGTGACAAATCCGCTTTAAATTCTTTCCCACTCCTTAAAACACTCACATGATTAACATTAACATTGTTACCTCGTGAAGAGCCATGTGACGGATTTACCTGAGTATCGCTAGGAAGCTTGCCTTTACCTTTCTTCAATTCCGCCACATCAGTTGCTAATTGCCCCATTTGAGTTGTCAATGCTTGAATGCTTTTATCACGAACTTCATCCTTTTGTATCCGTGCTTCATCAAGTTGGTTTCGCCTTTGCATGTCTTGTTGCATAGCTTTAAGCATCTCCATGACTTCATTTCCGCTTGACGAATCATGACCCGAATTTCGTTGACCAGTTTGAGCTTGCCCTTGGTAGCCACTATTGTATCCGCCTCTATAATTCCCTTGATTGTATTGTTGGCGAGGCACATAATTACCTTGAGCAGCTTGAAAATTCGGGTTGGCTTGATTAGAAGCATTCCCATATCGAAAGTTGGGATGATTTCGTAACCCGGGGTGGTAAGTGTTGGAGTTCATGTCATAATTTCTCCCACCCCCTTGAATAGCATTCACTTCTTCACTTGGTGCTTCTTGCACACCCACTCCACAAACCTCCGCCGTGTGGCCTATCTCTTGACAAGTGCTGCAAACATTGTACAATTGATTAGTATTCTGCACATTACCACCTTCTACCGCATGCACCTGTGGTCTTTGAATCACATGTCTTGCCCTTCTTGAAGATTGGGCCTTCCTTTTCGAAGTCACCGCCATTTACTCTAAATATGCCCAATCATCTTGTTCAAAATTTGTACCAAAAGTGCCATTTGTGATGGACATAAGATCCCGTGCATCCTCCGATGTCAAACCTTCATGAAAAGCATATAACAATTCCCATAGTTGGATACCATGGTGAGGGCAATTTCGTAGCAAATAGAATCATAAGTTTCCAAATGAAAGTAAGGCTCTTCCGTTGCTAGCCCCTTGAATTTTGGTAGACTTTGGAGTGCGGTTGTTCTAACTTCAAAAGTTCTTCCATTTGCATTTTGCGGAATCACTATTGGTGATAGATTATTAGTGATAATAGGCCGAAAATGTGCTTCAATTCCCCGTACAACATCACGGTGGAGTCTTCTAGGTGCTCCCAATGGCGCTCTTGGTTGACCCATTTGTCCTTGTATTGCACCTTGTGGTGCAAATTGTTGTTGATGTTGATTTGGATGCACAAATTGTTGTTGTTGTTGATTCGGCCTTTGATGTTGAACTTGCATGTTTGGAGGCCGCATTTGATTAGTGGCGTGGGACGTTGCAATGCAATCCTTGCGGTCTAACATGTTGCACACCAACCGGTAGTCTTCCCGGGTCTTGAAATGGTAAAAGTGGTTGACTTACTTGACCCGTTTGAGCTTGAGAGCCCACATATGCACCTTCTCCTCCATAATAATAACCCTCTTCATTGTACCCACTAAACTCCTCATCATCATACCCATCGTCATACACATCTCTTTGAAATCTCGAATTTTGACCACCTTGGAAAGATGAATAGTAAAAACCCGATTGGTTAGGTGGTTGATAAGTAGATGTGGTATGGACAATTGTTGAACCTTGTCCTTGTGGTTGTGGGATGGTAGAAGATGATTGACCCGTAGTTGGGAAAAATGGGAAAATGGTGGTATGGTATTTGACGGATTAAAGGTAAGGTTTGGATCAACTTGAGTGGAACTCGGTTGGGGTGGTATGGCTTGGTGTTTCAGGACTAGTGGAAAAGTTAGGTAATGTGGTGTTGGGTGAAATGTGTGAGGAAGTAGGCATGAATGACGAGGTCGTTTGACCCGTTGTTGGTATGTGAGAGTCTTGCATTATGTTTCTTGGGGTGAACGGTGAAGTAGGTGAATCAATGACTTTGTTTCTTCTAATCAAAACTCGGTTCTTTCTCAATGTTCTTTCAATTTCTGGATCAAACAAAAGTGGTGATGACTCGTGAGAGCCTCTAGTATGCATACACTTGAAGTACCTGCACACTAAACACAACCCGTGTAAACCCGAAAATAACAAACAAAACTAAAAGCTTAACACACGTTGCGCACTAATTTGACGTGTTTGTCGTGGTACACGTAAAATTTCCCAATTACAACTAATAAATAGTGGCAAGAAGGTATCGAACACATGGAGTTTGTGGAATGTGTGTAAACTAATAACTTTGCGATTTAACTAATATTTAACTACTAACAAAATTAAAGATCAAAAGTTGTTGATTGATTTAGATTTAAACTTAATAAAAAGAAAACTAAATTAATGATTTGAAATGGGTTTTGTTCTTCCAATTAACAAACAATGACCATCCTTGGATCCATTTTCCTTAAACCTTTATGCAAAAGTTCCACTAGAAAGAGTTACATAGACATAACTCGTGTTTAAACAATTATTGTGATAAAAGGGAACAAAGTACTCGGATTATAGCAATGCGAGGTTGTTTCCCGATGACCGATTAATCAATTATCCACCCCAAATCCTTTCCGCAATATCCCGATTGTTAGCAACATCAAGAACGTACGATTAAGACTAGAAATTGAAAAATTGATTAACTACTACAAGTAATTATTCAAACACCACAATAATCAAGCAAACATGCACTAAATTATTGTTCTAGCAATAAAAGGAACAAACATAAAAAAGTTTAAGAAAAACTTCACCAAAGATGATCATCAAAGTTCTAGCCAAGCATGGTTTGATGAATCATCATAACAACCATAGAAATGTTCATATGAATCAAAAGCATAAACCAATGTTTGTGATAAGTCTCCAATGTGTTTTCTCAGCCAAAAATCGCCCAAGATATCAGTAGAAACGTTGCAAAAGGAAGTGGTAATGATAAGTCACCATCAAGTGCTCTTTAAAGAAAGGAGTTACAAAAATGTGCAGGGGCCACCGTACCCCTACGGTCCCACCGTAAGGGTACGGTGAGCTGGAAATGTCGACGGTGATTTGCAACTGCTATAACGGTGATCTTTTGTGGCCTGAAGCCACCGTAACCCTACGGCTGGGCCGTAAGGGTACGGTGGTCCTGTTAGAATCTTCATTTTTTTCTTCTTCTTTTTCACCTCGTTCCGATGCGTTCCGGTCCATTCCCAAAGCCCGTATTTCGTCGTTTTTAGCTCCTTATTATACCTACAACCATAACAACCGTAGTCACCCAATTCCAAGCAATATCACGAATAAATGTGGATAGAATAAGCATTTTAACACTATTAAAGGGTGTTCGTTGAACCACCCGTCATGGGGACCATCCCACCCTTCGTTCTGGCCCCTCCAGGACGAGCACAACACCCCTGACGGTTCGTCTCCATCTCCAACGTCCCCAATAGGACGATAGGGACGATCAGCTGTTGATTTTTTTAACCGTTAGCCTTTCAACGGCTCTATAAAAAGAACTTTATTTTTCAAATTATAAATATGACCATTCAACAGTACATTTTTCTATAAAAAATCGAGTTAATTACCAAAAACAACCCTATGGTTTGGGCCATTTTGCCAATTCAGCCCAAAATTCAAAAAATTGCTTAAACAATCCCTTGATTTTGACGAAATATGCCAAAACAGCCCATTTCATTAACGGGGTTAACTCAATGTCGTTAAGTTATGGGTAAAATTATCAAATCACCTCTATTTATAATTCTGAATGTATTTAACTATTTATAATTCTGAATCTTCTTCTCCAATTCTTTGACGTAAGAACCCTAACCCTAGACTTTGAAATCAACCCGATTAATCTTCTTCCCCAATTCTGTGTTTGGCATATATGGACCTAGAAAGTGGTGTATCCGCGGATACTCCGATTCCATCTTTGGGATATACTTGGATAGGAATTGTGGGTATTAAAGATCTTGTCCATCAAGGAGTCAAGGAATCAGTGGCTCTTTGTAGATCAGTAGGTATAAAGATCCGTATGGTTACAGGAGACAACATAACTACTACAAAAGCTATCGCTAGGGAATGTGGCATACTTATAGATGACGAGATTGCAATAGAGGGTCTAGATTTCCGCGAAAAGAGCATGGAGGAATTACTTGGAATAATTCCAAAGATTCAGTAAACAGTAAATCATTAGTCATCATGCAAATCACAGTTTTGCAACATACATGATGGCATGATACAAGATCTCCATATGTCATAATCTAACTTATGTTTATCTGATAAATTGTGCAAATCTGTAACGAGGTTAACTCTAGGAAAATGGAGAAGGAGAAAGAAAATGTTTTAGATGGCATGTGGAAGAACAAAGGTGTTTATAAGTGTTATCGCCGCAACTGTTATTTTCCGGGTTATAATAATCGAGTACCTGGGTACATTCGCAACCATCATTTTCCAGGTTTTATTGAATGGAGTGAAGGTGGGGGTGGGTTTCAGAAAGGAAAGGAGGAGATGGTGGTGATGAGCAGGTTTCAAGGTTGGTGGGTGGATGTGGTGGTGGCAAAAGGTGGAGGAGATGGTGGGTGATGGTGAAAGGTGAAGATGGTGGTGGGTGGTATAGTTTGAAGAAGATGAGGTGGGTGGTGGGTCTGATTAAAATTTTATAATTGACTTGACGATTTTGCACCTGGCTTAACGACATAGAGTTAATCCCGTTAATGAAATGAACTGTCTTAGCCTATTTCGTCAAACTCAAGGGACTGTTCAAGCAAGTTTTTGAAATTTGGGCTGGGCTGGCAAAATGACCCAAACCACAGTGACGGTTTTGGTAGTTAACTCTAAAAATACTCTCAACCTTAAACAATTCTCTCTAAATTTTTTTAAAACAATTCAATTCTCTAAAAAAAAACCCCAACCATGTCGTATTTACCTTTGTATGATTCGTCCTCTTCATCGATTGAGGAAAACCAACTATTTATAATAGTCGTTCTTGTAAAAGGAACTGGTCCAGATACTAGCTTTACAGTTTTGGGGGTGTAATATAGGCCCGGTATTATCTTGCTGATGGAATATACCCAACCTATTCCACAATCGTTAAAACTGATCCGCACCAGGTCGACGAAAAAAGAAAGAAATTTGCCAAATATCAAGAATCGGCGAGAAAGGACATTGAACGAGTATTTGGGATTCTACAAGCAAGATGACACATCATCGCAAATCCGTCACGTGCTATTGAACCCAAAAAACTGCGTTATTGTATGTATGCTTGTATCTTGCTGCATAATATGATCATCGAAGACGAAGGGCGACTTATTTGTGAATTCGACGAAAACGCGTTGGAGGAGAAATACTATTCCGGCTAGCCTAGAACAACAAGGGTTAAACGAATTCTCATTACGTAACGTGCACATACATTATCATCTTCAAGCGATTTGATTGAATATATTTGGAACAACAGACCAGACGAGTAGATTTTGAATTTTTTTAATGTTACGTAGGCGGTTATTTTTTTAACTTTATTTTAATTATTTATTAATTTAAAATAGAATTAAAATATAATAAAGTTAAGAAAAGTAAATAATCTATATTATCTTATTAAGGAGGAGGAGTGATGGCCAAGATTGTCATTTTCATTTCCGTACAACTTAAGAAGCAACATGTACAAAATACTTAAGCAGGAAAAATTTAGGGTTATTTTGGGCATAATTGTGACAATTAAGACACTTAAAAGGTTAAAATTGTAATTTTATTATAACATCATACTCACAACTTAAAAACTTATTCCAATCTTACCCCCATGGTATATGATTGATCAAAAAATCATTAATGTAATCAATTTCTTAATGTAAGAATGTGAAGAGCCTATGAACCTCATAATTTATGCCTAGACATTTAAATGGCTTGGCTTGGTTGGTTTAAGAAGAAGAAGTTGATTCAATTGGGGGAATGGAAATGAAAGGAAGGATGTACCTGAAAAGGAATTGGCAAACCGAAGAGGGCAAGGTCTTTGAGAAGTTCACAGCCTAATCCACTAGCACCTACCACCAATATAGTAATATACACACATATTCTTGAAGATCGTCCCTCAACTACACAAATAACAACAACAGAGAGGTTAGCATATTAGCTTAACTACATAAATAATTAATTGATTTAATATTACATTGGTGAATGAATAATTCAACTTTTAGTGGATTTTTTTTTGTTTTTATAGGCCCCTAGCCCAATTTACAGCCCCTTCATATCACCTCTTAATTCTTTGCTCCTAAAAAAAAATATCTATGTTAATTTGGAGTTTTGTTTTGTTTTGTTTTTTTTTTTTTTGCTAATTTGGGTGCAGAATCTCAAGATGGTTACAAAAAAACATGTATGAGGTATTAACGGATTTACATAAATCAGTAGCATCACAAACCAAAACTTTGATGTAAGTCACTATATCTTTCAATTAATTAAGCCACATATTTTAATTGATTTCCTTTTGTCTCAATTACATCAAATGTTAGCTTACTTGATCTTATTTGGAAAATATAGAATTAGGTTTTATCAATTAATCTTGAAAATGGAATCAGTTTCCTGCGGGGAGAAGAAACAACTACTACTTATGCTTGTAACTTGTAAGATCATTTTCCCTGCCTTTATTATTCAGCAAACTGCACCACTTTTTATATATATATATACTGATAGTACTTATGAGTTCTTTTAAACCCTTCGAGTAAACGAAAGTAATATGGAATTTCATTGGTTATGTATAATGGATTTTGGCCAACCAATTCGTATATGTTCTCAGCATAACCATTAACTGGATTGGGTTTTCATCCCAAATGGCTCAAGTAATTTTTTTTAACTAACAAGGGAAATGAGTCAAATGGGTTGAATGCATCACAAGGTTCCTATATAGTCTATTTTTTAATTCTATATTACCTTTACCTCTCATAAAAATCTTTTTTATAGAGATTCTTTATGTTTAGTATACTTTTAAAAATGTTGAAATAGCACACCGTTTATAAAAAGCATTCACATAGGGTGTACTTTTGTAAACTTTTTAAGGCACTAAAAACTATGGACGCTAAATAACTTATAAGTTATAATAATAGGTTGTTGCTTCCTACATTCTAAATGTCACAATAACGAATCATCTACAAGGCCTAAGGCTATGAGTGTGGAAACCATTCCCGCTTTTCTCCCCTTTGTCTACATCAGCGTCACGTCATTTCCTCCTTCCCCTCCCCCAAACTAAGGAAATGGTTCCCCATTCCCCTTTCTTTTTTTATTATTTAATTAAATATATTTAATTATATATTTAAATTTTAAAAAATATATTAAAATTTATATATATTAGCCATTGAAAAATCTGAATAAAAAAATGGAAACACATGCAACAACACCTCCATCTTCATTACTCCATCTCCATCTTCTTCATCACTCCACCACTACCTGCCGGAGCTCCACCACCACCTGCCGCTGCAACAAAACCTTCTACAGATCAGCCGGCAACAAAAGCTCACCACCACTTGCCGCCGGCAACAAAACCTTCAACAGATCAGCCGGCAACAAAAGCTCCACCACACCATCGTCTCCGGCAACAAAACCCATCCGACTTCTCTCTCTCTAAAACCTTCTCTCTCTCTCTCTCTCTCCTCTCTCTCTCTCTCTCTCTCTCCCAACGTTCCTATGGTCCCAACGTTCAAAAAATCCTCGGAAAAATGGGACGGGGCGCTCGGTGGAATTCCCCGTTTGTGCCGATATTCCCCGACGGGGCACCCCTCCATGTCACCTCACCGATCCATTTTGCCGACCCACACCCCTTTGTGTAATTCGTGTAAGGGGCATATTTTTCAAGGCTCAGATGGGCTACGTAAATCCTCAAAGACGCCATTGCACAAGAGGATCGATTAAACTAAATATAGAGTATCACATTGTATATTATCGCTCCGCAGCAAACGCGCGGATTTCCTACTAGTCAATAATAAAAGAGGGAGGGTTGTCCCATACCCTTCGTTAGTCCTCAAAAGAAGGATAACCTCACCTGATGAGTTGGTGGCTGATGTGGCATGGAGGACAGCCCATTTACGTTGTCCCCGTACCAAATGTTTCTTAATGGATATACCTTAGATACGCATACGCATATATTTCGGGGACGATATCAACACGGTAAAATAAATATACATATACGGCATAGTATAATAGTAACTAAATGAACAACTCAAGTTGTTATGTCCGTATATTACGGTCTTGGTCCATCTTTTAAGAAATACATTTTGAACTTGGTGAAACTTTAAGTAAAAGATATAAGTATTTTAAAAAAAAATTAATAATTAATTTATGTTAAATTCATTTGTTAATGATATAATGGGTGTGTTTGGCAATTTGTTAATGATTATAATGGGTGTGTTTGGCAAGGAGCTTTTAGAAGCTTCAAGCTTTAATCTTTTAAGAAAACCTCTTATTCAATAAAAAGTCTTGTTTTTGGTTAAAGAGCTGGAAGCTTTTAGGTTAGGAGAAAAAGCTCTATAGTGAAAAGCTACTACTACTAGCTTTTAAGAAAAAAACTCTATTAGCTAACAAGCTTTTAATTAGTAAATGACACAAATACCCATTCTATTTTAAAAACAAAATAAAAACATTCCTTACAAGCTTTTAATTTATGCCCATTTTGGTCATTTTATACATTTTATTAAAAGCTCCAGCTACTCTACCAAACACCAAAATATATTTAAAAAGCTTCCAGCTACAAGCTTTCAGTTACCAGTTTGCAGCTAAAAGCCTCCAGCTAGTTTTGCCAAACATACCCAATAAACTATCGTTTTAATTTAAAAAAATAAGTATCCATAGTTAAGTAGAAGAGAAAAACGAGAAAACTAAAAAGTAGATATCTTCGATTAATGACATGCGTCCTAGGGGTTGACCTACGCCCACCCCAAGGGGGCGGGCCCCACCGCCCACCTTAATTTTTTTTTGTCAGGGTATACGCTCGTGAAAATCCCGAACGCCCCTCGTAAAATTTTGAAATTGTCTCCATGAGATTGAAGGGAAAGTGAAAGATAGTTTGGTGAAGATATAAGATTATAACATTTTTCCGGCGACATGAATTTATTTGCGTTGGAGAAGCCAAAAGTAGGAAGAAGGCGATTAGGTTTTCTTTTCATATATGTATCGGCCAATGGGAAACGGCTATCAGCCCACCAAAGCCTCTTATTTTGTCTTTTTCGTTAATATTTTTATCTTTTTATGTAATTATTGTTTTTTTTTTATTGTGTGAACTTTCTTATTATTCAAGTGTAAATGTAAAATCACAACCAAAAAATAAATAAAAAAATCACTTATATATTTTATCTTTTGATTTGCTTTTTAACTCAGAATATCTAGATTTTTTTTTATTTTATTCAATTGTTTTAATTATAATTATTTTATGGAGTTTAGGATTTAACTAGCTTTCAAAACTTTGTTTCCATAAGAGAAAGTAATGTTATTTCATCATATTTTTTATTAAAATATTATTGTAACATATTAGAGAATATGAGTTTTTCTGTTGTGAAACGCTAGTCGTAAAATTCTGGTTACGCTTCTGTAATGACTAATGAAACTACAGACTAAAACTCACTTCACACAAACAATGAATACAAAATGAGGTAATATTGTTTATTAAATTTCGTTTTAAAATATTTGTATAGGTTTTTTAATTTTATTAATTTTATTATCTTATGGTTAGATTTCAGAAAATAAAATATATGTAGTGAACAGTTGTAGATATGTGTACTTTCGTTATGTATTTCTAACCAAAAATTGACAAAATATATATTTTATATTAAAAAATATAATTTGGAATTATCTTTTTAGTATGTGACTGACTGACCGGACCGGAAACCGACCTGACCCGACCCAAGCAGACCGATTTTATTTTTAGCGTTAGACAAAATGACCCAAAAAAAATTCCGGCCCACCATGAAAAAAATTTCTAGATCAGCCATTGTACGTCCCATCGGTTTTGCTTGTGTACGTTTGTTTTGCAACAAGCAAGTAAATTACAACCGAAAAGATCTTATTATATATGATATAAAATTTAAAAAATAAAATAATGTAATAGTTATAAGATTTGAATATGTCATCTTTTAAACAATAAGGGTGTTTCTAGATCGTTTGGATTCTTTCTCCCATACCTTTCGGTCATTTGGGTATCGATACATTATTCATTTATTTGAATTATTTAGTGTGTTTTTCATACTCATGTTCCCCATCCTAATGTGATTCATGACCCATGACCACACGTATAGGTGATTGTTGGATCAGTAATGCTTTGATGTATTGTGTTGCTAGTGAACAATTATGTGTTTAGCAAGTTCAATGAGATTTGCACAGCGGAATGAGTAAGTAAAGTTACAC